>PVJH01021308.1:0-38863 GCA_004026705.1 Nesogale talazaci
AAAAAATAACTATAAAACACCCCCTATAAAGAAAGAATAACACCACTTGATCAACTTACTGGTAATTCCTTATCTTTTCTTTTTAATCATTTTATTCGGGGCTAGTACAACTCATCACAGTCCATCCATCCATCCATCCGTCCATTGGATGTCAAGAACATTTGTCCATTTGTTGCCCTCTTCACTCTCAAAACATTTGTTTCTACTTAAGTCCTCAGTGTCAGCGCCTCATTTTCCCACCTCCCTCCTTGCACCCCTCACCCTCCTCTTTGCTCAGCCCATTGTCTTCTTCTCCAAGTTGTTTTCCTTTGCGATATGTTACTGGTAAGGAGCTGTTGGTTAATACTATCTTAATTTGTCTTCTCCTTCAGTATTTAAGTTCAAAATTCCTGTACCTAAAAAAATACAGTTTGGTATGAACCAAAGACATCTTTCTGTCATTTAAAAAAATGTCTCCTCCTTTGTGTGGAGGTAGTGGCCTTTTGAGGTAGTGGCCACTCCTGATACATGTCCAAAACAGGTAAGGTGATTCTTGGCCACCCTTCCTTCTAAGGAATATTCTGCTTGTATTTTCCCTCAAGGCCATTTTGTTTGTGCTTTTGGCAGACAATGATATTTTCAATATTTATTGCCAGCACAGAATTCAAATGAATCAGTTCTTCATTCTTTGTTACCCAATGTCCAACTTTGTCCAATGTCCAAGTGCATTGAGGTGAGTTGAAAATACGATAGCCCTCAAAGGAACCCCCTTGCTTTGGGACACTCTAAATGAGTCTTATGCCATATATTTACCCTTGCACTTCACCATTTACTCTTTTTTACTAATGTTTCCATGAGTACTGACGATGGATCCAAGCAAAATGAAGTCATTCACAACTTAAAGTTTTTACTGATTCATAGCATCTTCTTGCAGCAGAATAGAAGGCACCTTACAGTTTCCAAGTCTGTACATACTTTTCGAAGTAGATTGCCACATTTTCTTCTCCTGCTAGGTTTTGAAATCCAATTCTTTGATTTCTAAGTTGAGTGCTTTAATCAAATACCACAATGGTTCTTACATCAAGAGAAACAGTCGATTAAACAATAATTACAAGACCATAGAAGAAAAAAAGAAAGAAAGGTCTGATAAAAGAAATAGAGAATTAGAAACAAACAGAAATGACAGGGATTTTGCAATTATCTGACAATGGAACAAAATAATTAGGTCTGGCATTTTGATGAGTCTCATAGGAAAAAAATAAGTAAAAAACATATAGAAAGAGACATTGTATCTAAGAAAAGAGATGGAAACTAAGAAATCGTCCAAAGGGAATTACATAAATAAAATATCTTGCTGTTGGTGCTCTCAAACAGCACTATTCTTATAATTACTATGATACATCAGCAAAGTGTTGCAGCCCCTGGGTCAATCCCTCTTGCCAAGCAGGTCCTTCTGGTTTCTGACCCGCTTTAGCAATCATGATGTCTTTTCCAAACGTGAGGCTAAGACTAGCCACCTTAAAGAGAATTCTTGCTGTACATCCTCGAAGGCAAAATGAAATACATAAAAATGCAAGAATGGCATGGAATGATGGACTCATCACTAGACTTGATTTATATGAGGAAAGAACCAGTTCACTCAAAGCCATGTCAATACAGCATTCTTATATATAAGAAAATGTTTTGAAAATGATGATGGCAACAGATGTAAAAATGTGCTTGATACAATTGAATTATGAATTGTTGTTCTTAGAGCTATAAGAACCCCCCCAATAAAATGATTTATTGCAAAAAAGTGTAAGAGCTGAAAAAGAGCTAAAACAATCATAGCAATATCAATAAGAATAATGCTGATGTAATAAAAACAATTATAATAGCAGAACTAAATCAAAAGGAATAGACAAAAATTGTATAGTTTGTATTGATTTACATAGAATTATAAGATAAAGGAATAGATGAGATTTCTGAAATATTGTCTGACATATTGCATTTGTTGTTGATATTCAAAAAATTGTAATTAAAAATAGCCATGAAAAGTAAATGTTACTTTGAAATTTATTAAAATTAGAAACTTCTCCTTTATGAAAAAACAGTAGACTGTAAAACTACCAACTATGTAAAATATTTGCAAAACAGCTGTCTGATAAGCAATTGTATCAAAAATGCATAACAAACTAATTCTTTCAGCATAAAGAGATAAAACAATCTAATTAAGGGTTGATAAAAGAGTAATAGACACAGGACAAAATCTTTATACTGATGGAAAATTAGCACATGAAAAGTTATGTAACATCCTGTTATTATTCAACTAGCTCAATATGAAACCAATATATGTGGAACCTGCACACAGACCTAGGTGCAGTTGTTCAAACAGGACAAGGGAACATTGCAGGCTTTAAATTTAGGAAAGCTGCAGGTCAAGGTTGGATCCTTTCACTACACATATTTAATCTATATGCTTTTCAAATAATAAAAAATCAGACTATATGAAGAAGAACATAGTATCAGGATTGGAGAAAGGCTCATTCCAAACCACAATATGCAAAAGACAGCACCTTGTTTGTTTGTTTTAAAAGTGAAATGGATTTAGGAGCTTGCTGATGAAGATAAAAGACTACATAAGTTTCCAGGCTCATTTGCAACTTCATGTATACAGAACAAAATTTCTCACAAATGAACAGAATTATAATAAAGAAAAGATTAAAGCTGTCAAGCATTCAAATTAGGATTCACAGTCAACACTCATGAAAGCAATGGTCAAGTGATTCAATAATGGGTTGCATTGGGCAAATATGCTGCACAAGACTTCTTCACAGTGCTAATGATCAATCATTGTATTTTGAGGATTAAGGAACCACTGGCTCAAACCATTATGCCTCATAACGCATGTGAAAGTTGGACAATGAATAAGAAAAATATAAGACTTGATGAATTTGAAATATAATGTCATGGGAGAATATTGAAAATATCATTAACTGTCAGAAAAATAAACAAATCTGTCTTAGAATCAACTATAATGTACACTAGAAATGACAATGGGGAGACTTGTCTTATGCACTTTGGCACTGTGTTAGGTTGGATGGACTACAGCAACAAATCCAGTGGCACTCATATCTTAAAAATAGCTTTATATAGATAAGTAATTATATATCAAGAAGACATCCCAACCCAGGCCAATTCAAGTCCATAAGTAGGATACCAGTCCATAAATCCCTTTTCAGACTGACACAACTAAATGCAAAGATGCAGGCTGCAGGAGATCACACGCCCGTGGATGCAAAGTCTTGCGAAGTCACGATGTGTGGAAACATGGCAGGACTCCAGCATTTCCCAGGGTCAGTGGCAGAGTCCTAGCAAGCGGAAAGGGCGTAAGAGAAGGGGTAACTTCCCAGTTCTCCAGGGGGAAAAAAAGGGCCCCAACCCAAGGAAGCATCATCAGGTTTGAGGTCATCTGTTTGGTTGACAGGTTTGAGGTCACTCTTTGGCAGGAATGGAGCCTGTCCTACCAATCAAGCCTGGTTGACCAAAAAAAAAAAAAAAATCCTCTAACTAATACAGTCATGTTATTCAAAATGGCCACTCTCTGGAGAATGATCTTGTGCATGGAAAGAGGAAGCATCAGCACTAAGGAGGAAGACTTTCAAGGAGATGACTTGACATGGGTGGGCACAGTGGCTGCACCATAGCAAGCATGAGGCAGGCACAGGACTGGACCATGCTTTGTTCTTTGTTCTGTCATGTGTGAGGTCACTGTGAGTAATCTGGAAAATGAATAAGGTTGATCACAGGATGATTTGTGCCCTTAAAGTTAGATGATAGCGAAAAATATGGAAAGAACCATGTATTGCCAGAAGAACACTCAGACATGTCTAGGAAGAAGAAGAGCTTATTAAACAAATTGTGATACATATTCCTTAGAGTGATGGTGGAACTTGGTCTGTTGTACACTTGGACATGCTTTCATGGGGATACCAGGCCCTGTAAAAGGACATCATCTTTCATAAAGTAGAAGATCCATGCAGAAGAGGAAGACTCTTAAGGACATAGAATGACACAGTGCCTACAACAGTGAAGTCCAATATGCCCCAAATTGTTATGCTGGCACAGGAACTGGCAGTATTTTATTCCATTCTAGACAGGGCCACTCTGAGTCTGAACCTAACAAGAAATGGGGAAACTAATCAAAAGAGGCAATATCATTTGCTAGTAATTATGATGGTAAGAATTCAAATGGAACAGCCACTTATAAAGCCTTTTGGAGGGCTCCTTATGAAACCAAACATAATTTTACAGGACAAATGAGAAATCATCTTCTGCTCGATTTAAGGAAATGTGTTGGAGTCTCATTCCTACATCAAAACTTTCACTCAGATTTTTATAGTAGTTTGACTTTTGATAGCTAAAAACAAAAAAGAATCATCACACCTATCAAAGGACAAAACCTCAATAAAGGGCTGTAATGGTGAGTGATTACGTCAACTTGACACTCCTGGCTAAGTGTGGGTGTGGAGCCTGTCCTACCAATCAAGTCATGACCTGAGGACGCCTCCTTGGGGGTCTTATGTATATGATAGAGACACTATGTCTTTGATCTGCCACCTTCTGCTAGAACGGTTCTTCAGTTTTCTGCTATATCACCTTACAAGTCTAGGAGCTGACAGCAGACAAGCTCAAGTCAGTGAGAATATCATAGGTCTACAGGGCCAGTGGGCCAGTTGCCCACATGGAATAATGCTTGCAGGCAAACAGGAAGGCGAAGGGCCAGACAGAGAGGTTTTCATTTACTCTTATCAAAAGGCTACACACTCCAAAAAGGCACCATCATTTTGTCAGGCTGGCTCCACCCCTCTGCCTCTGCACAGATTCAAGTTGACATAAGACCTTGTTGACACAGTTGTTATGCATCTAATAAACATAACTGAAGAAGACAAAAGCAAAAAATAAAAAGCCACTGTGTTTGTTTAGATTCAGCCTCATAGTCTGGCTCCAAGAGTTTTCAGAGCTTCAACTCTTATAGTCCCCAACTACATTTTGCTACTATGCAGCAACTGAATGTCTTACTTGTGAAAAACTGCTTCAGATCACTGCACCACCTAGTAACCTTTCTCAATAAAGGATTTACATTTGACTAGTCCCTCCAGATTTCAGAGAAGGGACTTCAACTAGCGCCTTCATTCTTTGAGTGATAACAAGATCATTGACTTCCAGTTTATATAGCTTTTAATTTTCTTATTATACATAAGCTTGCCACCACTCACCTGTCAATTTGTCCACCACTTTTCTATCAGTTTATTCAACGGTTGTGTGTTGTGGTGGCTTGTGATTAGCTGTGAGGCTGAAGTGATTTCCCAGTATTTCAACGGCCAGCAGGGTCACCCACAGCGAAAAGGTTGGGGTGGAGCTTTTAGACTAAGAACAGATGATGAAGAAGGACTGCTACTTCAGAAGAAGGAGCCTCTAAAAACCGTATGCTTCGTTTTTAAAGACTGTCACATATTGACAGCTGATGAATGAAAGTAGAATGTTGTCAGAGAGAGTGCTAGAGGATGGGGCCTTCAGAGAGAGGGCACTTGACAGGTGAATGAGGTGGTGGTTTCTCAAGATGGAGCTGACCATGATGCCATCAGTTGGAAAAACCCTGTAGAAATGGATGCTTCCGCATCTTTATCTGTTGATGGGCATGGTTCAAGATGAAGAGAAGTGCTACTAAAATCTGCTAATGATTTGAAATTTGAATGTGTAAAGTATGAACATAGGAAAAATTGGAAATTATAAAAAAAAGGAACACATAAAATCGATATCTTATGTAGTAGGGAGCTGAAATAGACTGATGTTGGCCATTTTGAATCAGAAAATCTTTTAACTTACTATGACACGAATAGCACAATCAACAGGAATGGTTCTGCATTTGCTGTCAAAGAGTACATTGCAAAATTAATTGTGAGGTAAAATGTTGTATATGATAGGATTACATTTATCCATCTTCAAGGAAATTGAATCAAACTACTCTTATTAAAATTTATATACCAACCACTAATGATACCAATGAAAAATAAAGAATTCTGCCAAGTACTTCAGTCAGAAATTGATCAAATATGCAATCAAGGTGCATGGATAATTATTGGTGATGGGGATGCAAAATTTGGAAATGAAGAGGACATATCAGTACTTGGAAATATGTACTGATCATATTTTCCCAAACGTGGGAAACTCGACTGCATAATTTGTGATAGTGGGGGACTGCGTTCATGCTCCCCCCTGAAAGAGAAGAACAAAGAAAAGAAAGAAAATATGGACTTGTTGATATAAATGAAGCTGAAGATAACATGATATAACTTTGTAAGATCACTGACTGGCTCATAGAAAATACCTTTTTTTCCATAATACAAATTACTACACATGAATAATAATTCATGTGAATTGTTACTCATTAACTTCTCCAGATGAAATACACAGAAAGAAAATGTACTACAGCTGTGGGAATATCAGCAATTAAAACCAGGCAGGAGTCTGACTGTGGAACAGATCATCAATTGCTCATACACAAGTTCAATATAAAGCTGAAGAAAATTAAATCAAGTCCACAAGAGCCAAAATAAAGCATTAACCGCAAATATGGTTCCAGGAAATTATGGAATACCAATTGAAATGTTTCAGCAAAATGATGCAGCGGAAGCACTCACTCATTTTAGCCAAGTAAATTTGAAGACAGCGTCCTACTTGTACCATTCCCAAAAAAGGGGGAACCAAGAGATTGTTCAAACTATACGAAAGTGTCATTGACATCACATGCCAGAGATTTTTTGCTGAAGATAATGCAGCAATGGTTGTAGCAGTATATTGACAGGAAGTTGCTAGAGGTTCAGGCTGAATTCAGAAGAGAACATAGAACATGAATGTCATTACTGACATGACAAATAGACTCAAAGCAGGGAATTTCAGAAAGATGTTTACTTCATTTTATTGATGATAGCAATAGATTTGATTGGATGGATCATAAGAAACTATGGAGAATATCAAGAACAAAAAGGAACATCAGAAATCTTCATTTTGCTCATGTGGAACTTGTACATGAATCTAGACACAGCTATACCTAAAGAACAAGGTTTAAAACGAGGCAAGGTAATCTCTTACAGGGTTGTAATCTCTTACCATTTTTACTCCATCAGTATGCTGAGCAAAGAATTAGAGAAGGTGGCTTCTATAAAGAAGAATGTTGCATCAGGATTGGAAGAAGGATTATTGACAACCTGAGCTACACAGGCGACACAACCTTGCTTGCTGAAAGTGAGGAGGACTCGAAGCATCTGCTAACGAAGACCAAGGAGTGCAGCCTTCAGTGAGAATTCAATTCGATGTAAAGAAGACCAAAGTCCTCACCGATGTCACACCTAACAAGACAAGATTTGAAAAATAGGATCCAATGCAGTCATGGTCTATCACAAAGTGTTGAACAAAGTTATTTTATCAACAAAAATATAATGAAAGCATTATGTCATAAACAATAGCAAATTAACTACAGTATGAATAACTAAAGAAGCATTGGAATTGGTTTAGAATTATAACTAGACGTCTGTAACCTGGAGTAGATGCTGTGCTAAATGTCTGTTCTCTGTATGTCGTCATGAAGCCAAACCACACATTCTTGCCATTGTGTATGTACTCCTGATGCTTAGAGACATAAAAGAAGCAGCATTGTTGTTCCCTTTGATTTAGCACTCTCTTTTTGTGGTGCAGAATATACATGGGCAAGTTTATTCATATTATGGGTATCTTACCCAGCCACATTTAACTTTCTTTGAACTTCCAGTCTTGAAATTAACTCCTTTTCTAGTTAATTATTACAAAACTGGAAACGTTTCTCTTTCTATATTCTTTTCCTGCCTTTTGTTATATTTGATTGGTTAATTGTTTTCAACACATTCATCATAAAACTAACCAACTTAAAAATGTTTGAACTATTTGTGGAAAAAAGAATATTTGGGGGGGGCATCACTGCCCTCTGGTGGTTGTGGGAGCTACCCAGCCTTGCTCCTGAAGAGCTACTTTTGGATTTGAACACCCAAGCCAATGGGCCATACAACTCAAAACTAACTACTACACCACTGGGACGCAGCCCTAAAAAAGAATATTTTTAATCTACATTAGAAAGTAATTGAAATATATACATGGTATTTACATTAATATCATTTATCATTTTCATCTGCAGAGTATTCTTAATCATTTCCTTTTGGGGGTGTCACTTTTACCCAATGTTCAGAGAAAATAAAATTTTAACTTTTTGTTGTTGCCCTTGATTTGTTGGAAGGAGAGGAGTGATTTTCTGAGGTGGGTATAGTGCAATTCTATTACATTTTAGGACATTAATGGTAAAGGACACAAGGAAAGCAATATAAGCACAGCATGCCACCAAAACTTTAGGCTGGCTAGGTTGTAACAAGCTCAGTAAGATAATGGATGATACATACATTGTTGTAACACTCAAGCCCGCTTTATTAAATTTTTATACTACATGCTGAGCCAAACACCAAAGTGGTGATACATTACTTATGGAAATAAAGAAGAGAACTATTTTCACTCTAAAAATCTAATTTATAAATTTATTTTCTATCACCAGGTTAATATCTGAAAAAATATCATCTCAAAAAAAGTACACATACAATGGTCTGCTAAAAAATTCAAATAAGATTACCGGAAACTACATTTAAAATATTATATCTCAAATTTTTTAAGAAAAACAAGTTCAAGTCTTACTGTTACATAAAGTAAGTATTCTCTTGAAAGACTGAATATATAAATGTATATATTTAAAGCCTCCTAATTTTGATATAGCTATTTAAGAAACAGAAATATGCCATGCAAAGAAATTTTAAGTATTCAACAAATAATATCAAATGATTTCTACAGACTTAACTTTCTCACCATTCTGAAACAAAGAACAGTGGAGTCCTAGATCAATTAGAAGACAAATGTGGAACAAAATTCAAAAGAGTAAAAATAACATATTTACTAATCAGACAGAGACTGGTCAAATCATCTGGACTATGACTCTGTATGACTGCATTGCCCAGCAAAACATTGGGTTTTCTGAATGCCTTGTTTTTTCGGTCTATTCCTGAGATTACTTGGATAATTGTTTCATAAAAATGTGGTGAGTAGGCCATATGAACTCTAGTTTATTAGATATAGTGTTCCACTATCTTTTCAGCTATCAAATTTTACTAATTTATCATTCTGCTTTTAAATATAATCACGATAATCTTGGTTTTAAATTTATTGAGATCCACAAATTACAGCATATGAATACAAAAGATATTGAATATTTGAAAAAAAAGTTTAGTATGAGACTTCCAAAAAAGTTTGTATATGGACTCTTGGTGGCTAGTTGGTTACACATGGAACCATCAATCATAAGGTCTGGAGTTCGAGCCCACTAGTCGCTCTGCATCTTTTAAAAGAATTACGGTTTGAAAACCCAAAGGGGTGGTTCCTTTGTCCTAGAGAGTCACTCTGATTTGGAATCTATTAGACGGCCACAATATTTTCCTTTTTGGCATGAGAGGCTATGCAATATATACAGAGACTACGTGTTCCGTACTGCAAAGCCAGAACACAGTTTGAGAACAGTGAAAAATAAAAAGAAATCCCCAAAGATGTGAGGTGTCAGGACAATTTAGAATGTGGAAAATGTAAGATTCCATGTAAATTTTACCCATGTCCTGTTCTAAAGTTTTCTTCTTCAAATTATGCAGTAAACATTTCAGAATATATTGCAGTGTATAGAAGTCAATAGATAAATCATAGCAACTGCTTCACAGGTGAGGTTAACCATAATTTTTGGGGTTTATTTTTTTGTGACATCACTGCCATGGTGGGAGTAGGAAGCCCAACCTTGCTCCTGGAGAGATGCTACTGGATTTGAACTGTCAGCCCTGTAGGCCACAGTCCTGCACACAACCCCTAGGCCACCAGGGATCAGCCAACTTCATGATTTTTATAAGAGAAATTCTAAGCCTTCTTTTAAGAGTTTCTGTCCATAGGTGCATAAATTGTGTCATCTTATAACTAGACTGGGACATATTCCATTTTAATGGAGGAGTTGGGGTTTCAGAACATTTGAATATCAATTGTGCCAAGTCTGCTACCATTACAGCTCAGAGCCACCCTGTAAGACAGGACAGAATTTCTCCTAGCAGTTTCTGTGTCCGTAAACCTTTATGAGAGCAGATAGTCTCCTTCTGAAGAGTGACTGGGAGGCTCAACTAGCCAACCTTGTGGTGAGCAGTTAGCCACGTAAGCCACTATACCATCCGGACTTAGCTCTAATTTCTGGCACCAACTTAAGACAAATTCGAAGGGTCTACTGTTCGGTTTCTAATGAAGGTGAAGGGGTATTTGGAACAAAGTCCAAGTACAAGTAATATGCATTGTTCAAATCTATCTTTGGATCAAAAGACACTCAGTGAAGTATAACTTTACCTAAATATTTAATACAATGCAAACGACTTTAAATAAGGACAGCATGCATTTCCTCTATCGCAGTTTAGCTAGCACTACATTAAAATATCCTAAGTCGGGGGACTATATTCTGTATCTCAAAAATTAGAGGAAAGAGAGGTGAGCAGTTTATCAGCAGGTCAAATGTAATCAGAACCAAGCCTACTATTTGCGGCAGCAAAATATGTGTCAACTAGTGTCAGGTCTCAAATAGGACTTTCCCCATATGCAACTTTCAATGAGAAAAAATAAGCAATCCTGTGTTGTTAGTGCCATGTGCTGTCAAGCTGGTCTGCACCAGGAAAGTATCACTGCTTAGAATAGTGCTCCAAGAGGGCAGCATTGCCCCTATGAGAAACTCAAAATGCAGGAAGGCATAAGGAGGGATGCATAAACTGGTTTGATTTGTAAAATTCAAGACTCAAATTTTTCTAAAGAAACGTTTATAAGCAATCACATATTCTCATATTTATTGTCTCCATTATTTGTGAGGGTTTAAAATTAGTTTATTATCCTGGTATAACACCTAATCAATTAGACCTATTTATTTTATCTTTTGCGGCGGGGAGGGGGGGGGCGCGGCGTGCATCACTGCCCTCTGATGGTCCTGGAAGTTACCCAGCACTGCTCCTGAAAGCCTCCCCTGGATTTGAACCGCCAAGCTTTCGGGCCGCAGTCCCACCGTCAACTACTGGGTTGCGGTTATGCCACTGGGGCTCAGCCTTATAAAACATATTTGATACCCTTTAAATACAGTTTAGTATGAGTTAATTCAAAGTGAATTAAAGATGAAAAGTGCAAATCTATTGTAGACTTGTGAAAGTGCATTTAGCAATCTCTAATGCAGTTTATTCAAAAGCTCACAAAATGTCTTATGAGAAACATAACATTTTAAAATGATAATTAAAAACATTCTTTAAAAGTGCAGAACAAAAACAAAACAAATGCAACACAAAGCAGAAGCAAAAGATTTTGTAATCTATAAAGTATGTTAAAAATAAAGATAAGTCAAATATTAAAAGTAAAGCGTATATACCAGATGTATGAAATACAAGAGACACATTCAAAATAAAGACAGTCCTCTAGTGCATTTGTAATCAATTAGAGATTCACCGAATTTCCACTTGGTAGCCCAAGACCAATCTCTTCTCAGGGTTGTTAAAACAGGTCAGCATTATAGACTTATAAACCTTTCTTTATACTTCACCCCAATATGCTTATACATATATAAAGAAAACTTGACTAAACCATTTCCTATGGTTTAGTCCAAACCTGTACATATTATTATTCTCCTATAATTAATATATCTAAATACCTAAAGTTGTTCACAGATATCTTCATACTCTGTGACACCATTTTTATGTCACTCTCTGGCATATCTGACATCATGCAACATAAAAGAAGTAATTAGAGGGTCATTAAGCACAACACAGTGTGCCATGTGTGGTTGTGGCACCAACACGTACTGACGATGAGCTGTGGTAAATTCCTCTGAGATAGAAAATTATAATTCATATTTTGCATCCTCTTGTCAATAAAACCTAGGAAGTTCATAGTTTTCATTGCAAGTGAAATTCATACTATATTTTATTCCATTTTCTAATTGATTAGAGATGTATTAAAGGATTAATACTAGTATTTTATCTAAAAATAAAAAAGAAAGAAAGAATATTAAGAGAAAAATAAAGTGCTAGGAGGAAAATGGTAACTGGAATCAGATATTGTTGTGGAATGAAATTACTTGGTAAGCCACTTATAACCATAATTGTTGTTACTCCTACCATAAGGTTCATCAAGAGCCTGTGAATAAGATACAGAGGACTTCAATTTTGCCATTCCAGTAAGTATAGGAGTGAGTAACGCCAAACACAGGAAAAGAAATCCCACAGCTTTCGGGAAAACCAGCGGCCAAGCAAACTACCTTCCAGAACCCCATTGGCAGGGGCCACGATACCCGAGGCTGCAGCACCAATGCAGCAGAGCTTCAAGTGGATTTCTTGAATCACAAAATAAAGACCCTCTATTTCAAATACCAAGAATCAAAGAGAGAAATGTTTTACAGCTTTGATAAGAAGACATTTCAGACAGAAAATCAGGATCCTTATCATTTGTACCCTACTCTTGTTGTTAGGTTCAAGTCCGACCCATAGGAACTCTGCCACACTGAGTGACACACTGTACAGTCCTGGAACTCTCTCACAAGCCTCTCTTGGCCTGCGTCGCTATGGCGATCCATCTCCTTGAGGACCTTTCTCTTTTTCATTGCCCTTCCATTTTACAAAAACATGGTTTCCTTCTAACAGCATGACCAAAGTGCCTATGATTGTCTTGCTCTCTATGGAGTACACTTGCCCTTCTTTTTCCAAGACAGATTGTTTTGTCCTTTTAGGAGGCCAACATACTACAATGTTCTCCAGCACCACAAGTCAAATGTATAGATTCTTCAAAGGTCTTCCTTATTTAATGCTCAACTTTCATATATATGTTGTGCAATGAAGAATACCAGGGTTGGAGTGCGCTTAGTCCTCAAAGTAACAAACTTGCTCTTCGATACCCTAAAGAGGTCATTTGCAGCAGATGTGCCTAATACATTACGTCTTTGATGTTCTTGACTGTTGCTTCCATGAGTAGTGATTGTAGATCCTAGTAAGACAAAATCCTTGACAACTTTAACCTTTTCTCACTTTATCATGATGTCAATTATTGGTCTGGTTGAGAGGATTTTGATCTTACTGACATTTAGTAATAATCCATACAACAGGCTACAGTGCTTGATCTTCCTCAGAAAGTGCTTCAATTCCTCTTCACTCTCAGCAAGCAAGGTTGTGCCATTTACGTATTACAGTCTGTTATTAAGTTCGCTTCTAAACCTAACACCACATTCGCCTTAACCACTTTTGGATGATCTTAACAGAATTGTAGTTGTGTGTGATATCAATTATATTGTTCTATAGTTTGAACATTTTGCCAAGTCTCCTTACTTTGGAATTAGTAAAAAAGATCTCTTCAAGTCAATTGGCCAGTTAGATGTCTTCCAAATTTATTGGCATAGATGAGTGAACATTTTCATTTCTTCTTTAGCTTGCTTGAACATTTCAATGCATACTCCATCAATTTCTGAAGCTTGTTTTTGATCAATGAATTCAGCGTAGTTTGTGTACTTCTTCATTCGGCATCATCAGTTCTTGCTTACATGTTACCTCCCTGAATGGTGGACTGTTGACTAGTTCTTTGAGTACAGTGACCGTGTATTCTTCCCATCTTCTTTTGATGTTTCCTCTATCATTCAATATTTTTCCAGAGAAATTTTCAAAAGTGCCACATTGTCTTGAGGTTGTTCAGTTTCAGATATGCTGAGCATGTCTTGCTTCCTGTTTTTCTAATTGTAATATGCTAGTTTCTATAATAAACCCCTACATTGTGAGAACTCTTGGTAGCCATTGCAATGAATTATGAAACCCATAAAAGAAACAAAGTGTTATTGGATGGAGAGTTGTGGTGAGAATATGATAAACATTGAGAATGGGGGCATCTGTCCTCGTCTCATGAAATCATTCTTGGGCATATGTGAAATGGCATTCTCTTTCTCCTTTGTTTAGTAAGAGTTGGTCATACATGGTCCCTGTGTTTCCTTTATCTCATATTAGGGAAACATGTTTCCAAAAGGAAATTCAAGGTCTTTTTATATTAAAATATGTAAATTATATGTTAATTAACCAGCAAAAGTATCAATTGTAAGTAATACTGAACAGAATTCACACTAAATTGCAGACTGAGAATTATGAGTAATGTATGTAGCAATACTTCATATGATAGAAAGTATAAAACACTATTAACTTTATGTAAGTGATATTATGTTTATTTAAAAATACAAATACAGTATGACAAAAATATCAGAAAGATATTTACTTGTGTCTTACTGAGTACACAAAGTCCTTTGAATGTGGGGATCTTAACAAGCTTGAGAAAAATAGTGATTCCAGGAGACCTCATGTGGAAAATGTACATGGATCCAGAGGAAATTGTGCAAACAGAACAGAGGAATGATGTATGTTTAAAATTGGAAAAGGCCATGTTGTGGTTGTTTCCTCTCATCATACTTAAATGATCTGTATGTTGTGTAAATAATCAGAGAAGGTAAGTTTTTTGAAGAAGAATGTGAAGTTAGGATTAAAAGTCTTATACCAGCCTAGTATGTGTAGATAATACAACCTTGCTTGCTGAAAGTCAGGAGGAATTGAAGCACTTGCTGATAAAGATCAAGGAGTGTGACCTTCAGTATTGATTGCAGCTCAATGTAATCAAAGAAGACCAAAATCCTCACAATTGGACTAATAAATAGCAGCATGTTAAATGGAGAAAAGAGAAGTTGTCACTTATTTTGTCTTCTTGAATCCACAATCTGTGCTTGTGGAAACAGCAGTCAATATATCAAAGAAGTGTTGCATTAGGTACATCTGCTGCTTAAGTGACCTTTGGAGTATTGAGAAACAAGGGTGTAACTCTGAGGACTAAAGTGTGCCTGCCCCAAATCATGGTATGTTCAATCTCCTCAAATGTATTTAAATTTAGAATATTGCACACACAAAAAAAAACTGGAAGGAGAAAAAAAAAACCTTGAAGAAGAATCAGTGTGTTTGAATTGTGGTGCTGGTGAAGAATATTGAATATGCAAGGGATGGCCAAAAGGACAAATCAGTCCATCTCAGAAGAAGTACAGCCAGAGCGTCCCTTAGAGACCAGGATGGTGGTCTACATATTCTGGTCATACATACTCTGGGCATGATGTCATGGGAGATGAGTGCCTGAAGAAGGGCACCATGCTTGGTAGAATAGGACAGCAAAAAAGATAAAGACCTTTAACAGGATGTACTGACACAGTGGCTGCAACAATGGATTAAAGCATACGAACTAATGTAAGATGGCACAAGACCCTGTGGTGTCAGTCCTGGTATTTTAAACCATATGACTTTTTTTGCAAAACGATCAATGCCAGTACAATTAAGCTCGCTGAAACCTAAAATATCAAACTACGTGTGCTCTATTTCATTTTTTAACCACTCTGATTTTCTTATATTTCATAACTCCAATATTGACTGTTAGATTTTTGCAGCAGTGTTTTCTGAATTTGAATCATGCCCCATCAACAATGAAGGAGGTCTTGAAAGTTTTGCTCCCACAGGTTTTTCTCCATCCCATCATTTAGGTCCACACTGCTTTCAGAGGTAACTCTTCTCAGTCATTGCTTAAGTGACTTAAGACCTGAAGGGCTTTATCATCTGGTTTACCTCTGACAATGTTCCACGTTGACTCGGGAGGTGCTCAGTGTCTCACAGTGGTGCGATGCTATTTATAAAGGTTTCCAAGGATAATTTATCAGACACGGACAGACTATTCCTTTTCCCTAGTCTTTTAATCTGTGGAAAAATTCCAAGGTTGTTGGTCTTTGAAATGCTGGTTATATGACTTCCAGTATCCCAGAAACACACAAGCCAGCACAGTGTGACAAACTAGTAATTATTCAGGACTTAGAAGAAAGCTTATCAAACTGTTAACTGAGACACCCTGGAGCCCTGGTGCCATAGTGGTTACGCTTTGGGATGCTACCCACAAAACCACCAGTTCGAAATCACTAACAGCTCTGATGCTCTCCATTCCCCATAAGAGTTGCAGGCGTGGAAACCCAAGCATCCGTTCCACCCAGTCACACGTGGCTACTCTGAGGTAGCATTGATGGCAGTGAGGTCGATTTTTACGGTTGAACCACCACTGCTCATGAGCTTGTATAACTAATTGTGTTACCAAAATGTTGGCAAGAAAAAAATATTTCTGAATGCAGAACGACCAAAATTAAATTCAAAGTTTGATAAGTAATGATTGGAAGATGTTTTTGGCAAACGTTGCGGGTCCTGCATCCTATGTCCATGGCAGCAGTTGTTCTAAACAAACTGGGGGTGCTCTTCACAGTCCATGCCTCCAAAAACCAATGCCAGTGAGTACCGCCTGACGCACAACTGTCCAAACTCTTCATTCTTAGCGTTATAATTGAGCATCTGAATTGTTTCAGAAACACTTCCTTTTAAAGTTGATTCTTAAAACAAATACTAAATTGGGTTCATAATCCATGCTCAATTGACACCAAAATTATCAATCAGTTTCTGTTAAAAGTTGAAGAAATGTGCCAACTTATCAAGAAACTCAAGAGTAAGATGAACTTGCTAAAAAAGTTATCAAATGGAATTGGAATTGGATTGGAATTAAGACAAAATTTCCAACAATTTCTGACATGGCCATGCAAATACTTCTTCCACATTGTGCTACATATTTATGTAAAGCAGGATACTCAGCACTAAGGATTATTGTGGTGGTTATATGCTTGTGTTAGTCTGGGTAAACCAGAGGAACAAATTTCATAGACATGCATATAGATATAAGGGAATGGTTTATATACAAAAGGAATGGATCATCGAGAAAACATCCCAACCCAGTCCAGTCCAAACTCCTAAGTCCGATATGAGCCCAGATGCCCGATACCAGTCCACAATACCTCCTTCCAACTCACGAAGTCACAGGCCAATAGGTTCAGAGTCCCAGCACATGACTGCCACAATGCTCATGTTAATTTTATGATTGAGATGTAGGGGTGGAGTCTAGTCTGTTAATTTGGAGATAGCCAGTGAGTAGCCAATGAGGCCTCTGTGTGGGCATGGCTTTCTCCTGAGACGTCTGGAAAATCTTGTGATATTTCCCTCGTGAAGATGAGAAACTATCTCCCCAGTTGTTGGGAGTTAGTCTCAAGAGACAATTAATCATGGACAAGATGGCAGCATCTGAGGACCCAGAGAAGCCACACGGCTTTGCCCTGGTGGAGCCAGACCTCTGAAGCTGGAGATGCCACATGGAGATCCCTTAAGCGATTAGTTGCTTCTGTCACCACTGGATGCTGTTGATGAATCCTGAGCCCTGGAAGCGAGGAGCCATGGGGAGACCCCGGTCAGTCTCCGGATTCTGCACCCACTGCCCTGTGATTTCGTGAGTTGGAAGGAGACATTATTGACTGGTATCGGACTGAAATGCTTTTGAAGACAATAGGAGTTGGGGGAGGGGAGCATGTTTGGTGGTATACACCAAGTGTGTCACATTGACCTTGGATTATAGGTGCATCCTGGGGACCCATGGTGGATGCTTGGGAAACCAGAAACCTGAATCCTGAATCTTCAAGATGCATGGCATATGCAGATGGTGCATCAGTGAGCTCTGATGTGGCATCTCCATTGGGTGAACTGGACTCTACCTCAGACACACATTTTTTGTTTTTAAGTTGGGAGCTCTTACAGATATAGCAATCCATAATTCAATGAGATCAAGCATACCTGTACAATTGCTGCCACCATCATTTTAAAAACATCTCTTTCTTCTTGAACTCTTTGATGTCGGTTTCCATTTATGCCCTCCCTCCCTCACACTACCCAATTACATTACAGGTGGTTTTAGGTCTCCACTTAGAGCTACTTTGCAGCAAATTGACTGCTTGTTTTTAAACTTGAAACCTATTCCCATCTACATTCCATGATCACAGAAGCTGGTGTGCTTCTTCCATGTGGGTTTTGTTGCTTCTCTGCCAGATGGCTGCTTGTTTAACTTTAAGCCTTTAAGACCCTTGGTGCCATATATATATATTTTTTGGTGCCATACTTTTTAATAGTCAGGTACTATCAGCTTTCTCTAGCACTCTTGGTTATGTACCCATCTTTTCTTCAGTGATTCTGTCTGAAGAGTATCATACATCTCCATATTATTAGAACAAACCATTTTTGTACTGAAATAAGATTAAAGTGGAGGCTCAAAGTAGTCTATTTGCTTCTTGTGGCAGTCATGTACTTATGTCAATTTTGTGGTTGAAATGTAGGGGTGAAGTCTAGCCTGTTAATCTGGGGATAGCCATTGAGTAGCCAATGAGGCCTCCTTGTGGGCATGGTTTTCTCCTGATACATCTGGGAAATTTCGCGATATATCCCTCGTGAAGCTGAGAAGCTACCTTCCCTGGTTGTTCGGAGTTACTCTTAGAAATGATGAATCCCGGACAAGACAAGATGGCAGTGTCTGAGGAGCCAGAGAAGCCACACTGCTCTGCCTCGATGAAGCCAGATCTCTGATGCTGGAGAGGCCACATGGGGACCCCTGCCAGCGATGAGTTGCTTCTGCCACCACGGGTTGCTGTTGATAGACCCTGAGCTCTGGAAGTGAGGAACCATGGGGAGACCCCTGCCAGTGCCGGGATTCTGCACCTATTGGCCTGTGACTTCATGAATTGGAGGAGATGTTATAGACTGGTTTCAGGCTTATGGACTAATATTGGACTTATGACTTTGAATTGGACTGGGTTGGGATGCTTTCTCAATGTCCCATTCCTCTTGTATATAAACCTTTCTCTTATATCCATATGCACGTCTATGAAATTTGTTCCTCTAGTCTACCTGGACTAACACACTTCTTGTTATGTGTATGTGTGCATACACAGACATATATATATATGTATTCTCCATAAATATACCTATGGAGGACCTAAGTCGGATAATACATGGTGTCTGATGAAGCAGAAGATAGCTGTACCGAGATTGTTGAACAGTTAGTATTAGGTGAACAAACATAGTACTGCTACCACAATACCCAATTATGCTGCAGTAAAATATGTATTATTCTGACAATCTATGACTGACATTCTCAGTGACTATTATTGTAAAGTTTCCTGACAGGTAGCTCCCATTGTTTGTGCAAACAGTGTATAGCCACAAAAGGACTGATTCCATATAGGTGAATAATTCAGGTTCTGTAATTTGCAGTTACCTACACTGACCCAATACTCCTCTCTCAGCAGGGTTTTAAAATTAGTGCCAGGGGCTAATTAAAAATAATACTGATGGATAATTATCATGCCCCAGGAGGCCAATCGATAAGAGTCTCTACCATAAATTAATAAGAAACTTTAGAATGGGAGTCATAGGCAGACGAAAACAAACAAGCAAGGAGTAGGTTTTAGATTCCTACTAAATCCTGGCTATGCCTTAAGAAGTCTCAGGTCTTACATCATGGTCCTGTTGGATACTCACCCTCAGGAAGGGAGCACAGAAGATATGGTGCCATAGCAAAATGTGGTGATGACTTTAGATGTGGCCTATCAGATAAAATAACAGCTGGGGTTTTAAAGGCTTGTTTCCAAACAAGCAGCCATCTAAGTGAGATGTCAACTAAATCCACATGGAATTAGCACACCATCATTAGTTACCGAAGGAAGGATGGTAAGTCACATAATTGGGAATCAAAGGTAGGGATAGTATCAGAGTGTAAATTATGGGAATCCAGTTGGGGGTAGGCCTAAGATACATTTGTAGGAACTATAGAGGAAATCAGTCTTCTGTGATCACCCTTCAACCATAATTGAGGGGTGGGAGGAAAGTGGTTTCTAAACAGAGTGCTTGGGAGAAATGAGCAAAGAAGATCAAAGGCATGAATCTAACTTGAACAGGGTCCTCTGTTATGCACTGTACCTGATCTGGTTTTAAAAGTTTTCTGTATTTTTGTTTAGATATATTTTTTGTTGGTGCATATTAATGTTTATTTTAGAGATGTGATGTTACTGGAGATCACCCTTTTGAAGTTATATTATTTGTTTTCCTGCTTTGGGGTCTATGAAAAACCTATAGGGACAGCAAGTAGAATTGTGGTTTTTGAGGGGAGGTAGAGTGGGGAGGCATAAAAAAAGGAAGATGTCAAGGAATTTAGGAAGGAAAAGAATGCTCAGAAACTGATTTTGCTAGCAATTGTACAATACTCTTTGATGTGATTAAACTATGGAAGGCTGTGATACATGTGTTAACTTCCATTTAGTAATTCTTTATAAAAAGAAAATAAAACAAAAATAAGCACACACCCACAAAATTAGTGAAAGAATAAAATTATTAAAATTCACTTTCATCAAAATTAAATATATATTTTTAATTCTAAGGTAGAAAAGGGGTTGCTGGTGGAAAAGGTTATAGAAGTCCTGTTAATATTTTTGAAGTGGTAAATTTTTGTGGGATCAGAAAGCTCCATCTCTTTCCCCTAGAATGGCCAGAGTGTGCCAACTATGGATCTTGCATGTAACAGTCCATCACATAACTTGCTTAGCCACCAAGTGTGGTGGCATTCTTGGCAGGACTTGTGGATCTGAGAAGGAGCCATAGAAAGTGCAGGATGCTGCTGAGACTCCTGGAGAAGTCTTGAAGATACTCCTGGTTTCTGTGCCCTTAGGTAACTGGAACCCGTGCTTCCAAGTTTCCTGGAATATTCCGATCTTAAGTCAGCTGGGAGCTCCTGGGTATCCCGCATTTTTAAGACTCTTGGAAAGAACTCCAAACAGGAAAAAAAACACTCAGGCAGCTCACCTCATGTCCTTCTGCGTCAAACCTGAGGCACAGTTTATCAGAATGCTTCTAACTTCCTATAGTAACAGGTAAGTTCCTATAATGATTGGATGGTAAATTCGTGTAATGTGATTGGATGAAATAGTTTGTAAGACATTTGAATGGCTGGCTTTGCCAACTACACCTAATTTACATAACTTGTCTAGTAACACCTCATTTACATAGCCCACAGTGTCGGCCATTTTTCATACAGCAAACCCATGACCATATAAGGAAATGTTTAGAAATCAGGAAGTATGATCAGATTCGTCAATGAAACCTATATAAGTCTTGCAAATGCTCTAATAAAGCTAGATCTGCGGCGACTAGCCTGGGCCCTGGAACCTGCCCTCCCTTCCCTGCAAGCTGGACCGGTTTCCACAACCAATGGTCCTAACTGTAACATTAATTTAAACCAACTCACTGAGAGCACATTGATGCCGACTCTTAGGGACCCTCCAGGAGAGGAGAGAACTGACCCTGTGTCTTGCTGAGACTGTAAATCTTTACAGGAGGAGAAAGTGCTGCCTTTCTCACAATAGTAAGGTAGGAACATAAATTTATCAAATTTAATTAATCTATATACTTACGTCCATTGCATTTCAAGTTGCACAGCACACTTCAAGAATGATAAAATGGAAACATTTTTCCTTTATTGTGTCTATTAGTTTGCAGCCCAATCATTAAACTTTTTACTCCAGTTATTTTGTTCACTTTTAGAGAATTTTATTCTATTTTATTCTTTCTTAAGACATTTACGTTTCTTTTTGTAATTAGTCTTCTGTACTTTCAACAGCATTCTTAACATGTTTTATATATTTATTAATCATTTTATAATTTTCTTCAATGTTCTATTTGTTTTATTTCCACCTATTTATAGATGGCTTAATTTTGTGCTTTGATTTATAGTCTTTTTACTTTTCAGATAACTCATTTTGTTTTCATGCTCCAATCACTGATGAAAACTCTTTACACTTAAATGGACTAGTCACCTAAATTCTGTGGCTAATGTGAAGACTGGAAGTGCCAAACCAGCAACTGTTACATGGAGAATAGACTTGGAAAAACAATCCCATGAAGACTTTACCTTAAGCTTTATGTGTCCATTCTAGCCTGTCATATTAGACCACTGTGAAACAAAATTCACTATACAACAACATCAGAGATGTGACCAATATCCTTAGTTTATGATTCTAAAAATGAGCAGATGGACAGAGTCACTGACATAATTTGGGTTCACTGCTTTCTTTCTTCCATCTTTTCCTGAAGCTCCTGACGAACATGTCCATTGTTTTATCTTGTCAGTGGTGGGTGGGAGGAGGAAAAGCTGTGAATCCCTTCTTTGATGGACTCAGGAAGTGGTGGGCAATGGGCTACCCTCAGGACCATTGCTTCCACCACCAACCACAGTTTAGTGGTGTTGAGGGCATGCTGGCACTAAAATTCCACAATCATACTAAACCTAAAACCGAATGCACAGCTCCTGAATTCCCTTCTGACTCATGCTGGCCCACAGAGCAGGGAAGAAGCGCCGTTGTGGATTCCCGAGACTGCTCTTCTTTGTGGGAGTAGAAAGCCTCGCCTTGCCCAAGTTAAGAGGTGAGAAACTGCTCAAGGACAGCAAGGCCTCGTGAATCCATCTAAACCTCTGACCATGAGGTTTCAGAAAATCACTGAAAAAAAGACCACACTGGTACTAAAATGTTCATCTCTGAGAAAGTATCATCAACTCTGGCGTGATTCATTTCTGTAATTATTTTATGTTTCATTGTTTATCTTACAGAAACAAAGAATGCTTCCGTGATAATTTTCTTTCATAAAGTCATTATGTTAGAGCTGCATGTATGTACTTCCTGAGGTGAACTTGGCCCACCAGCAGCCACTATACCCAATGCAACAACAGCTGGAAATTATTAGAGTGCAGTGAGTTGTTTTAAGCCAGTTTTTCTTTGCTTGTTTGAATATATGTAGAGGATTGAACTAATTTATTTTCCCAGTCCTCCTGTAGGTAGTAAGGTTTTTAGGGACATATAAATATCACTTATAAAATTATCTCCAACTTTTCTGTCAGCTTATCATACTGTGTTGGCCATGCACTTCTGAGAAATTAGCCATGGAAAACATTGTAAACATCATGGAAGCATTGTTAGATACTGGAAATCTAATAAATATCACAAGAACATTTGAGAGATAGTGCCAGAAGGTGAGCCTCTCATGTGAGAAGACTTCAACATATGACTGACGAAGGGTCAGCTATGCTGTCATGGTTTCAGTAACTGCTGTGGGAGTAAAGTCATCAGGAACTTCATTTGCTGATAGGGCACAGCTTAAAAGGAGAAGAAACAGTTACAAAGGTAAACTAATTATCAGAACTTACAATACACAAAATCTGGATCTAAGAAATTGGGAACTTGCAAAAAGTGAAATATGATACATGGGGATCCATAATCTAGGTAGTCATGAACTGAAGTGAGCTTGTGCCACTTTGAGTCAGCAATTTTATGCTATAAAATGGAAGTGACAGATTCAAAAGCAATTCAAAAGGCATTCATTGTCAAAAAGGGCATTTCCAGGTATATCTTGAAATGACATGCTATCAGTGGTAGTATAATAACTTTCCACATAAAAGGAAATCCAATCAATACCACCATTATTCAAATTTATGGAGCAATAACTAAGGCTAGTGATGCAGAAATTGAATAATTATCTCTACATCTTCATCTAAAATTGATTGAATGTTCAATCTAGATATATTGATATTTCATGGAGAAGGGAATACAAACGTTGGAAACAAAGAAGAAACATGGTCTTGGTGATAGAAATGAAGCTGGAGGTTAAATAATAAAATTCTTCAAGACCAATGAATTTTTTGTTGCAAATACCTCTTTTCCCCTCATCAACACAAAAAGTGACTATCCAGGTGGACTTCAACAGATAGAAAACACAAATCACTCTGACTACATTTGTGGTTAGAGACAATGGAGAATATCCACAGCTAAAACCAGGCCAGGGTCCAACTGTGGAGCAGACAATTAATTTTTCGTAAACAAACTCATGTTGAAGCTGAAAAATTGAAACATCAATGACAACCAAGAAGCAAAGTTGCATATATCCCACCTGAACTTGAGAATATCCCACAAAGAGATTTGAGACATTCCACACCAATAGAAGAACACCTGATGCATTTGGGAGGTGATGATAAGTGTTCAGCCAAGTTCAAACAGTAGAAGCACACACCGGCCTGTGTGATCCAAGGACTACAAATAAAAAGATTCAAAGGATAGAAGGGAAGGACACCAGTACCTAAATTCTAAACACTGGTGTGGAAATCTGTGTGTAATAGTTTGAAACCCAAAAATCCATTTGCAGGATCCCTGTGAGGATTGGGTCCCCAGTGAATCCCCATTGTCCAGGACCAGGTACATGAACAGCCCTAATACTGATCGAAGGTAAAGTGGATGTTTGCAGTGGTACCCAGGCTGGAATGATAGGCACGCCCTAGCATTAGCTCTCCCTTTGGACCCACTTTTAATTTCTTCTAAATTTTTGTATAATATGCTTTCTGTTAGATTGCGATCTTTCTATAGTTTAGATGTCATTGTTGCTGCATCCTATTTTTGTCCTTGTTTTGCATGTTGGTGAATTTCTGAAGACACTTGCATGGATGTATGAAATGAGGCTTGGGGAAATACGGAGTTCAAAGCAATGGATACAAGAAAAAGAAGTTTCAAAAGGTGATTGTGTTAATGATTGCACACCTTTGTTTGATATTATTGAACATCATATAATGTTAATTATAGCTCAAAGAAACATTTTTAAGGTGAATGTGGAACAAGTTTATTGATCTTGGTAGACACAGAACAATTGAAGGGTGAATGCACTCAGAATCTGATACACCAATGTTAATTGCTGCACTTTTCACAAAAAGAGATAGAGTGTCTGGATGAATGCTAGCATATGGACAGACTTGGAAATATTTAACTGAGTAAAATAAGTCAGTCCTCAGAAGTCAAACACATCATGATCTCATTTATATAAATTAGGGGAATATATACCAGGCAAAATTATGTATTTTTAGCAGGAATGGGAGGGATTGAGGTTTTGCCTGTGGAGCATTTAGTTCATGCAGTGGAAATTTTCAGTCCCAGAGTTTTATGGCAATAATTTATTTTTCTGAATCTAATGATTTTTTTTTGCTTTTAACAGAGTATTATTATTTTACCACTATCATCTCATGTTTCTCATTGGGAAATATTTGAGTTTTCTCTCCCTAGTCGATCTCATCCTTTGGAGATTGTACTAAATTGATGAAAGTGTTGGTGGTGGTTATTTTTAGATGCTATGAAGTCAGGCTCAACTTATCAATGTAAAACAAAATAAAACATTCCCTAATCCTACATGATCCTCTCAATTGTTGTAATGTGGAATGATAGTGGAATAATATGGGAAAAATAGCAAGAAAAATTGAAAAACTGAAAAAAAGAAAGACTGAAAAGCTTGAAAATTTAATCAATACCACTAGCATATAAATATGCAGAAATAATTTAGATAACTTATGTTGCTACATATATTTAATAAGAAAATATTTGGCAAGTAAAAAGAAGATTGCCCCATTCTTGTTTTTCACTATTTTTACTGGTGTTTGAGGTGATAATATGCATAATCTGATCTTTATCTCTAAAGCCTATACATTCTAAATGTTTGCTAAGTATCTATATTAGGTATAAATTTCAGATTGGAGAAAACAAGTAGGAATATAATATTAGAGATTCTCTTTTCAAAGTGTTGAACCAAAAGACATAATATGAAATATATATTCCAAAATGGAATTTATATTAAGTAAGCAGTTTCAATGTGCTTACTATTATAAATATTCTGCTACGCTTATGCTTAGGATGTCTGGTTAAGGTTGGGAAAAGATCTATATCATACTAGTGAACTCTGCTTTTGCTGACCTGCTCAGAAAAAGTTGTTACATTATGAGATGGAACTCTTAAGTAGGACTGGAAATTTTACCAGAAGCTGAAATTTAAAGAAGATAATTTTAAATAGATTTAATGTCATGTTTTAAAGCACAGGTTTTGAGGATGATTTTACATAGGAAATTTTTTTTACAGTTAGCAAATAGGTATTTACTGCAACTGTTCAGAGTCAATATGGTAAACAACTTACCCAAAGAATACTTATTTTTTTGTTATTGATCAATAGTTTAATCAAGAAGAAAGATGTTTTAAGGTTTGTCCATATGATAGCATTCATTGGTTCATTGATTGTGTCATTCTTTTCAGTTCAAATGAAATGCTCAAATAAAAATGTTCAAGGGTAGCCATGAGTCAGAATTGATGCACCAGTGAGTTTTTAATATTAACTGAATATTCAACTTTAAATAATGTTTTTACCCATTGATTCTATATTGCATAGGGAAAATATCAAAGATTTCATATGGCAGTAAAATGAAGAGGAATATTAGAAATTTTGAGACTTTATGCTCACTATAAGTTACAACTACATTGCCAAAAATACAGTAAATAAGTGGAACAGAATTGAGAGCTCAGAAATAGAACTAAACAAATGTAGCAATTTCTATTTTGCATGACTGTGCAAAGACAGTAAAAGTAGAAAGAATAGATTTTTCGAAAAGCCGTGATAAAACAATTAGATGTCCATGTAAAAAACAAACTGAGGCTCTCTTTATCCTTCACACTTCATATAAAACTTTACTGAGAGTTGATCATAAACATTCGCAAAAATGGAATAAAATGTGGTAGAAATCATTGTAACTTAATATAGGCAAATATTTCTCCAACTTACTACTCAAATGGGGAACTAAATAAAATAAAGATAACTTTGATTTTATCACAATAGATCCCCTTTTCTATGCCAAAGAAATTGTCAAAAGAATAAAAAGAATAGTCAATGGTATAGGAAAGTAATTGTAAAAATAACTTGGATTTATAGTACATACTAAACTTGCCAAACTCAATATTATAAATAATAATAGCAAACCAATGAATAAGTGTTTAAACAGACATAAAAATGATGCTCAAAATAGTCATTTTTAGAAAACTGGATGTTAAAAATGGCAGTGGAATAGCATTACACATTTCTTAAAACAAATATAATAAATAAATACAGAAATATATCAATATCAGATTCAAAGCAGGTCACACATATATTACTTAGTGGAATATACATTAGTACATTGACTTGGGGGAGAAGTTTTACATTTTATTACATAGTTTAATATATATGTTATAAATGATATCAGTTTTACAAAATTAAATATGTAACCATTAATATATACAAATTAATCACGTCTTTCCAAGATATCCACATTTAATCCCTGGAAGCTATGAATACATAAAATTACATATAAAGTAATTACATATCAAGGTTGCCGATATCACTGAGATCACTACTCAGCATTAAAACAGATCATCTTGATTTACACAGGTGTTCCCACCAGGCAAAAATGAAAGGGTCAAACTGAGGATTTTTGAAAATACTGCACTGGTGACTTTTAAGATGGAGGACAGGGCCAGTAGCCAAAAATATAGACAGCTAGAGACTACAGACATGCCACCCACTCTGCTTTAACCTAGCATGACTAAGAGCTGACTTCTGACCACTAGGACTGTAAAATTATAAGTACATGATATTTTAGACCACTAATTTCACAATTTCTTTCAAAAGCAACAGAAAACCAAGGTCATATACTACACAGCAATATCACTCAGACTATTTTTTATTTAATGTTAGGTTTGAGGTCATAGACAACCTGTACATATAGCTGTGAACTCAATAGATTACATTATTGAATACATAGCCTAAACTTTATCCAAAACCCATTGTTGGCTTTCAGTATGCTAATACTAGATTATAAGTTAAATGCATGAACAAATTAAAGCAAGAAAAAGAAATACCATAGAAACATCAGGAAAGAGTTATCATTAAATTTAAAGTTGCAATTTTCTATTCTTAAAGAAGGCTAAAAATGCATATTTTAATTAGTAATTTGTCTGTGAGATTAATTGCTCTAGTCGACAAAAATCTTTATGTATTTGAGATTTAACTCAAAGGGAAAGGGATTGGTACATCAGGGAATTTTGATCAATAACTCCATCTTTTCTCTCTCCTGAAAGAGAAAGAAGCTGACTATTAGGCTTAAAACGCAAACTATTCCAGCGATATAATTTTATACATTCCCAGGGGCAATTAAATTTTTTTCATTGCTCTTCTTTCAATCCCAAATATTGTAAATTTAGAAATAATTTCATGGATACGTTTGAATCATGAAATATGGAATACAATTTATAGGTAAATATATTACCCTAGAGATCTGCATGCCTGGCAAAGGTGATTTTATTTCATTCCACTCTGAGTGTCCAGAATTATTTTTTAGTGAAACTGACATTTAATGTTGTAATTTTATATCTGATCGATGAAGCTTTTATTTATATCAAGGGCTTTCATGATGAGAAAATAAAAGCTGCAATTTACAACTAGTCTTCTCTTATCAGGGCACATTTCCCAGGAATGACTTTTCATAGCAATTCAATTTAAAAGTTTGCTGGGCTAAATAAATAAATAAATACTTTAAGACTTCAAACTTTTGAGGTCTCCAGCAAAGCAATGATTTCATAATCAACTCCTATCATGTCAACACACCGTTCTCACTAAAGTCTGTCCTCTTTGTAAACTCATTTAGTCAATTTTAATCTTTGATACACTGAAACAGTCTAACTAAATTAAGTAAAACTGGGTCATTCTCTAATTCTTGAAATCAATTACTTGTCAGCTTTATAATTTTACATATTTGCCTGTTTGTGTTCATTTTCTAGTCACTTCTTTATATTCCCTTTCTAATACTTGCCACTTAAACTTGGGAACTAATTAAGGTTAATTACAATGCTATCTCTTTTATATTTTCAACTTCCATAATCTTCTAATGATTTCATATTGTCTCATAGCTTTAAATATCATTATTATGATGATATATTTCCTCTTCTTTCATCTCATCTGAATTCATATCAGGTCCAAAATAATAGATTTCACTTGGAATATATACTAAAATGTTGCACACTCATCTCTAGCTATACAGGGTTAGAAATCTTTTGATTTTCTTTTAGAATGAATCTTACTTATTGATATTCATTTATTTTAAATGTGTCAAGATAAAAACTAATCCTTGAAAGCCATCCTTCAACTCATACACAAAATTCCATCTATTTCAAATCCCTAACATGTTTCCAACTACATTTTATCATTTTTATTATATTCAGGATCACAAACCTATCCTCTGTTACTTACGTTTCAGAAATTGTACCTAATAACCTCTTTACTCACGTTACTTTTACAGTTCCAAATAAAATCAAAGAACAAGTACAATTTGTTCTATTCTGAAATTTGATAGGTTAGTCTTCAAATATTTAGATTAATGAAAGAATATACCTAATTGAAAATAGCTTACAATTATTGTTTCTGAAATATTATTAACTCAAAAAGCAAATTGCTTTAATGAGAGTAATTCAACTTATGCTTACTTTCAAATTTCCAGCTTATGTTGATTTTAGAAATGTATTGCTTTGTTTTAGTTTGGTTTTTTTTTTTGCTTTCATTTTTATTATTGTTTTCAATTTGATAAGAATATGTTTACACCAGATTTTGGAAGAACTGCTTCTAGGAATTGTATGACTTTTTCATGAGGTTTACTAAGCAGTTATACTTTCATTGTTGCATCTCAAAAAAAAAAAAAGATACACAAGGATGGAAATGGCACTATATATTTTCCACATTAGATTGGATTATGATCAAAAGAACTTCCTCTTTATAGCAGTGTTTCATGTGTGCTTTTGTTACTTTTCATTGTGACTAAGCCCAAATCATACATTACAATTTCACAGATAACAAATTGTTTAAGTACCAATGGCCAGTGAATATGGATGGAAGTAGCTGTTTACTATTTTTAAGGCAAACAATTTAAGAAATTTTGCAGGAGTTTTTACTGTGTTCATGCTGGTGCTACCTGACATAACAGAAAACTAATAGAGTAAACTGCATTTTGAAAACTAAGACAACACAGTGTGTGTAAAAATATTTAAACTGATTCATATTGAAACAATCTATTTTACACCCATTTGAAAATTTTTAACAGTCCCAAATATAGCAAACAGAGTGGTAGTTCATTGTTATTTGGAAGGAATTTCATTTTTTCTTACTCTATTTTTCACTTCTTTCTTTTTAAAATATAGAATTGTTGCACTATTGGTAGAAAAGTAGCACCTGGCATACACAGTAAATATCTTTTTCTTTAAAGAGTGGAACATTTGTCCATGTATCTCCTCTTGGAATCCTTATGACTTTTCCTAGTGCAATTAATGAACATGATACTGACAAAAATAAGAATGAGGAATTGGACTGCTATTTCCATAATGTAATGCTTCTCTTTGCTTATAGAATTTCTTTTGATTTCTGTTCTTCTTGCCATTTGAAATCATAGCCAATCAATATGAAATTATTTTACATATAGACCCCAAAACATAATAATGATTTGAAAATAACTTAAAACAATGCTAAAAGACATACAAACCTTACTTACACTCTTCCCAGTGCTGAGTCATGGCATCAAAATGAGCAATTTTGTCTTTTCCTGCATGCCTATATACCAGCAACTTTACTTTCCACCTCCTAAAGATTCTTATTCTTTATTCCCAAAAGTAAAAAATAAAAATAAACTTGTTGCTTTCGACCCTTCATGGGGATAATGGAGTTTTCTTGATAAAGACTTTCAGAATAGAAAGTTCAGTACAAAGGATGTGATGTGTTACTGTAGGAAAAGAAAAATGTCATTGCAGAACTGTGTTCTGAAAGTGAGAGAAGCATAGTTAAAAACTAGGGTCATGGCAAAAAAATATTTGCATTTTCATGAGATGTAAGATGATATGATAGCCAAAACTTGCAATTAACTAAATAGAAAGAAAAAGAATATTAATTGTGAAATTCTAGTATTATTTTCTATTTATAACTTTACTGATAAAATATATTTTGTGTATCCCCATTAACTAAGAAGATTGTTGTAATCTGCACTTTCTGAAAATTATATTATTTATTATTCCAATATTATTTTTATATCATATATTACCTTTCCCCCAGAGTGATTCTGCTATGCAACATTCCATTTTCCAAGGCCAGAGTCAATCATTACTGATAATGATATTACATGTTAGTGCATAATTCTAGGATATAAGAAGAATAAAAACAAGTGGAGTCATATCCTAAGTAGTGTAGCAAGATAATGGAAAAAAGGGAGAAATTATATTATGAAGTAAAACCTGCTAATACTAGGACTTGTGTAAGTCAGAACACATGAGAGATGGAAATTTCAAGTACTTTCAATAATATTGATTGAGTGAAACAAGGTAATGTTTTTACCCTGCTTAAGTCAAAATGTTGTGAGGCCCAGAACAGCAAATCATGCCTTTTGATTTTTCGATTGCAGGGGGTTCATTTAATAAGGAAGAGTGTTTTTACCTAATTTTGCTTAAACTGGATAAAATAGAATTATTTTAGAAATAAATTCTAATTATTTTTTCAATTTTAGCATTAACTGTATATGTGCAAACATCATTTGTGTTCTTTCTACATAAATAAGCATATTTAAGGTCAACCTAACATTGTATGTGAGCACATTTAAAATAGAACTGCATTGCCTTCGTTAGGGTGAGCTGAGAGCGACGCAGTGAAAGCATCTCACTTATAGTCCCACCCTGACGTTTCAAAGCCGCCAAACGGTCTCCGCATCAGTGGAGAAAGCTTTAGCTCTCTGCTTCCTTAAAGCAGTGTCGTCATGGGAAACGAGGGCAGTTCTCGTCTGAAAAAGGCAAAGAAGCAGAAGACACTATGCATCCTAATCAACCAGATGGCAGTGCATTTGGTTTGGTTTTCCTTACTTTGAAATTTCCTCAAAATTTATTTACAGATGATTATTTCATCTACACAAATTAACACCGTAGTTGAATACGCACACAGATATTTACAAATACAATGTAGATAACAAATCAACAATATAGTATTAAAATTATTGGTATTATCTATTGGTTCTTTTGGTGGTTCATATTTTAGAGAATATAAAATGCTTTGAAATATGTAAAATAATGTTTTATCATAGAATGATGCTGACCTATTTAAACAGATTTCACTCGTAAAGAGCTATCATATTTTAATTATTATATTATATTTATCTGCTCAAATGTACTGGACATTTAATCTTTTATGCCCTAATTTTACTCTTCCAAAAATTACACAATTTACATAATGCATAATTTGCATTTATTTGAATATGACTCCTCACAGATGAGTATGGTATTCTCTAGAATAGATTCCAAAGAATGAAATTTGGAGATAATTAATTATATGCAATTTCAGTGGTAATTGCTGTTGCTTGGCCCTACAGTAAATGCAACCCATAATGACCCCATTTGTTAAATAGTAGAAGCAGGAGTAGTGAAATATTTCTAGCTCAAGTCCCTAACTGTAGCCAAATAACCTTTCCCTGCGTGGGTCTGGCAAGAAGAGATGGAGAGATACTGATAGGATTTGCCTGTGAGTGATTTGAGCAGGACTCCTTGACGTGACATCCTGATATGTATCTAATGAGCCCTCTGAAAAGCAGGACGGGGAATCTCATCACCAGCAAGAGCCAGCAATGGAGCGCACCCTCTGGACCCAAGATAGGTTTGTAGTGAACCGGCAGGATACAAATGACACTTATCCTACAGGGAAGCCGCAGCAGACCCAGGGGTCAGAATGTGGAGAGGAGTGATAGACTTCCCTCTAAGACACCCAAGGAGTAATGAGGTTGAGTACTTTCCTACAAGAGGCTGGTTTGTGGAGAGGCATACTAATTTGAAACATCACTAATAGTGTTTCCCAGAGAATAAGTATATCCTAATTCGCTCCTAAAATTATGACACCATATTTCTTTATTTTGAATCATACCAATGATTTTATTTGAAATATATTAACTATTTTAAAATGTGACTGGAAAAATCTATGATATATGATCATTCAAGCAAAATATTAAGTAATATTTACTTAATGTAAGCTTGTTTTGCTTACTACTCATTAAAATAGATAAAATGAAAATATTGTTTATTTTATCTGGCAAGTGGGTTTTTGAGAAATATTTTATTGAAATATATTTTTCTCCAGGAAGGGTTGATTGGAAGGAAGATCATCTCTATGAAATCATTCAGGTGTCTTTGTATTGTGATAATGTTGTCTTTTGTTTCTTATGCATCAGTTCATTGACTGAATCGAATGGAGTGAGGACAAGAGTAAAGAAGAACTTTGATATTTGTGTGGTCAGCCTTGGTGGTATGACACAAATCACTTCTATTGATGTTTCAGTAGCAATAATTCAGTTTAAGGAACTATCAACTGAAAGAGAATCTGGGAAATAGTCTTGCATAGTCAGAAAAAAATTTAATATGTTTCTTTTTATTACAATAATATTTGCTGTTAGTCACAAATGTAGCTTTCTACTCAAATCTACATGGTTCTTAGCATTATTTTAATATTTATCTAAAGTAGCTGTTTTACAACCTAAATGTATTCAAGTCCCACACTATAATGATAAAATTAACAATAATACTTGATTTTATTTAAATATATATTTTAAAGATAATTAAAATGTTTTTGGTTTAGACTAGTAAGAGGAGTCTCAAGGTGGCATCCAGGCAGAATGATGTTCCCGGTGCTCCCATTGTTAGGTCAGAAAATTGAGAGGTCCCCGTGACCTCCAGCCTACCTGTGCGTCATTAACTTGCCCAAAACTCTGGTTCCCATAAACCTCTCTACATGTGTCTTGTCAGTCCAGGGTGTTTCATGGAGTGAGTCTGTGTCCCACCTTCAGTAAGCTCTTTAGATTAAGCTATTTATTGCCTCCATATGGGATCATCAAGCTACGACCCAATTGACAGGATAAATTCCACCCCTTCACTTGTAATCCTTAAATTAATAAGAGATTATGCCACTAAGCCTTGAGGGTGGGCTTTCCTACTTGGCACAGCTTGGATGCTGTACTCAACAGCAAATACTAATGATAATATAATAATAAGGGTTCCTGGGAGTAGCATAAAGAGGACCTAATATTAAAAAGTTCAAGAAGAAAGAAAATGTTTTGTAATTCATTGTGGCAACAGTTGCAAAATAATACTTGATTGAATTGAATTATGGATTGCTCTATCTGTAGAAACTCCCAAGAAAATGATTTAAAATAAAAGCTTCAGCCTAATACGTGACTATTAACTTGTATAAACTCATGTTAACCTTTCATTTTTTTTATTTTCCTGTGTTTTCCCTCATTTTTATATAGTTCCTGATCTCATTTCATTTTATATTTATTGGAGTTTTACTTTTCCATCAATCTCTTTCACTTATTCACTACATCTCCTTTAAAAGTCATTTGCATTGAATCAACTCCTGTCAACTCCTGCCAGCCTCATGTTTGTCAAAGCAAACCTGTGCTCTATGGGCTCTGTAATGAAGGCTATTTTGAAGTTAGACCACTAGCTTTTTCTTCTGGAACCCCTCTAGTTTAACTCAAATTTTCAAGCTTTTTTAAATAACTGGATTCACTATCTGAACCATTCAGAAAATCTCTATACCCTTTCTTGTCGTCATTTGCTATCAAGGTAATTCTGAGTCATGGAAACCCTATAGGGCAGAATATATAGAGGGACCTTCTCCTAAAATAGAATTTTTATTTCAAAGCTATGTATTAATATTTAAAAAAATAAACAACCTGAACTCCTTCAAAGTACACTCCATTGTACTTTCAATTGTCAAATTGGAGAATCCATTGTTAGAAACAGTTTTCAAACTCATGTTTGGATGGCTGACATCACCTCTCTTGTTTTTTCTTCCCACCTGTTCTATGCCATCAAATTGTTGTCCTTTCATGTCCTTCTGCATTCCTGGAAACAAAAAGAAGGATCAGGGAGCGAGGCCAGATGAATAAGGTGTGGGACCAGAGAGGGTTTTTTTGTTTTGTTTTGTTTTGTTTTGTTTTTGCCCAAAACTGGTGCAGTAGATGGCTGTATTAGCAGGTGTATTGTCATGGTGGCAAAGTCAATCCACTATTTGCCACAAATCAGGTGTTTTGATTATACACTGTTACATGATTCTGTCAGCCCTTTATATAGAAAGCTTGTTTAAGAGTCTGACCTGCTGGAATGAACATCAAATGCAATATCCCCTTCACATAGGGAGACCACCGTCTTGATCTTTGATTCACTTGACTAGCTTCTTTTGGGTGAGGTGACATGGCATCTACCAAAGGCTTGATTGATATTTGCTTTCAAGGTCATAAGAATAGCACCATGCCTCTTCACCAGTAATGACCTTGCAAAAATGTCTGAGTCACTTCAGAGCTGTTATTTCAAAGTAAGGCATGTTCCTCTCAAGGTTCTTTTTCCTGGTCAATCAGAACATGAGGCACTGGTTTTACAGTGACTTTGCTCATTCCCAAATATTCTGTTAAAATTCATTGAACTGAACACTAACATAGTCCAGATAACTTCCCCATACCTTCAATGGTCTGTCAATAGTCTTTGAGTCCAAGTGCATGGGTTTGGGCAACATTTTTCATCCTTTAGGAAGCTGACAGACATCCAGAATGAGGTTTGTCATTAATCAGTATTTCACCTTTTTTTGAAATGAGAAAATCACTTGTACCTTGAGTTTTCCCATAGCAGATCCTCGTAAGCTGTGTTCAACATCACAACCCTTTTGGGGAGGGAGGGGCATCACTGCCTCTGGTGGTTGTGGGCGCTACCCAGTGCTGCTCCTGAGAGGCGCCACTGGATTTGAACTGCCAAGGCCACGGCCCGCAGTCCCGCACTCAACCACTTAAGCAACCGGGGTTTGGGCCCATCACAACCCTTTTTACAGCATTTTCCACAGGCAGGAACAAAATTTGACAGCTGCATGCTATTCTCTTAAACTGGCTATCACAAAAAAAAAAAATGAGGTTCAAGTGAATGAACCTGAGGTTCAACTTGCTTTTACAAAAATAAATCATTGTGGCCAGAGAGAACCTTCTCAGGAAACACCACTATGTGCACTAACTCAGAACACGCTGCTTAATGTTTGTCTAGTGGCAAAAATGTGTACTACGAAAGCTTCGCCCAGAAGAGCTATTTTTCCTTTTTTTTTATTTTTTGGGGTGGTGGTAGGGAGTATTTCCCTGTGGAACTGTCCCATAAGTTTTTCAAGGCTATAATCTTTCTAGGAAGATATTATAGCATCTTTTACCATTAGAAGTGCTGGATAATTTTGAACTGCTGATCTTCAGGTTACTGTTTGAGTGCTTCATCAATACACTGCAAGGGCATTATCTGAACTATTTATTGGTGGGTGCCATCAAACCAGTTTTGAGTCATTGCGGCCCTGTGTATGACATAATGAAACACTGTGCAGCCCTGCACCGTTCTCACAATTGTTCTTATGTTTCAGTCTGTCAGTACCTCTGCTCTCAATACAGCTCATTGAAGGCATTCCCCTCTCTCTTTTACCAAGTATGATGACCTCCCCGCATAAAATAATAACACAATAATCAACTTTATTTTGATGTTATTATCTAATCTAGTCTGCGATGTCTGTCTAGTTTTTGTTTTTCTAAGTCTCACTTCTGAGCAGTTGTTTTTTATATTCCAAATATCTATTTTATTCTGATTTAATTATTGCTTATATACCAGTCACCTGTTTTCAATTCTTAAAACATATATCCATTCAATTGTGGAATAGCTCAACTTGAAGATCTATGAGATGTGGCAAACATAACGTGATCAACAAGACTTAAATCTCCCCTGTAAACACTCTCAACCTCCCAATTGCTCAGATGAAGTTGGGGTAGATTCCAATCACTTTCATTTCTCCACAACATAAATCCAACATAGCAAAAGTTCAAGTCAGTGTGCTTTCAAAACACACTTTAAATGCAACTTACATTGTCTTTCTCTTTTTTGGCATCACTGCCCTCTAGTGGTGGGAGTGGGAGGCCCAGCCTTGCTGCTGGATTTGAACCCAGTGGGCCATAGTCCTGCTCATAACTACTATGCTCCCGAGGGTCAGCCCACAACTTACATTTTCACAACACTTATGTCAGCCTAAAATACTGGTCTGACTTCGGTACTTTCCCATAATCATTTATTTCACTGTGCACTTAGTATATTTAGCTGTCCTTCTGAGATGGGCATTTTCTTTTTTTTTTCTTTTCTTTTTATGTACTTATATATTGAGAAAGGTATATAAGATAAGAAAGAAAAAGTTAACTATAAAGCAATACAGATTGCTCGGTGCAACTCACTTGCGTGAGACAACTAGAAGACTGGCAGTCCTTCAAGCCTTGAGGGCCACTGAGTAGTCCTCTGTAGAGCAACCCAGGCTATCTGGTTACAGGCAGTAAACGGCAGAGCAGGTTGCCAACAGTCAGCCAGATGACCGAGTCCAACAGTCCCCAGCTCAAGAGATGTATATCCCAGGAGGGTGGCGAAGTAGGGCTTGAAGGATCCTCAACTCACAGCAACACAGTCCATGATTAGGTGTCCCACGGGTAGTGTTGCTTGGAGGTCAAGGCACAGGACCAACAAGGCAGCTCGCTGGTCCGAAGATCCGGAAGCAAGAGAGAGGGCGGGACTTGCCGAGCCCTTCCTATCTCTGTCCTTCAATTCATCCCGCACATTTTCTTATATCTGCAGATATTCTCAATACACACAAGTAGGCTACAGGACACATGTATTCAGACTTTCTAAAGAAGGGTTTTCATTCATCTACCTTAACAGATATAAAAGGAGAATGAGCATGATCTCGCTTCCATCCAGGAACAAAAAGCAGACCAACAACATAGTCAGTGTTTATAAATGTCTTGTTAATACTACTGCTTTGTGAGTTGGGATATGAAGAAATATTCATTTAGTAGGTGGATAAGAACAAAAGTTTGTATAGTACAGCAGAACATCTTGTGTTCCTATAGTTGCCGTTTTATGGACTCCCAAGAGGATGTGTTTCAGTCAAAGGGTTATTACTCTTTATGTGGTAAGTTATGCTATGTACAATATCCATTAAGAACACATCCCTTCTTAATATCCTTTGAATATCCTGCTTGGTAGGAGGTAGATAATGCTGTTGCATTGTTAAGTTTCATGTTATGATTTCTTTTGGCTAGAAAATGTTGGCAGAAATACTATATTCACTTGTAATCACTAAGAATAGTGGCGTGTTTTAATGTTTTCAATCTTTGATTGTTTCTCACTCTTAAAAGACTATATTGCAGTGTAAGTTGCTCATTCAGCTTGAGGGCCAGATTTAGAAGAGATCACAGAGCAGAGCTTCTAGGGCTAAGTATCATCAATATGTAATGGGAAAAGAAGGGAAAGTACCTGGGACTTTGAGATGGCTTATTCCAGCTGGACAATGCATATTACTAATAGCTAGCAGAGTATTGCCTGTATGCTGGTCATCCTATAAATAGGTCTCTATGAATCCTCCTACCTTTATCTGTATATGCTCTCTCTCTCTTTCACACACACACACACACATACACACAATCATGACACAAGTTAAGAAAGAATCAAGAACAATCTTGATTGCCAATCAAGAATATTTTGAAAGCATTAAACATTGAAAAATTGATCCTTTATTTATAATAACCAAAATGTTTTTTGATTTTCCCTCCATTTTGTGAGGAGTACAAAAAAATGTGCATTGCACCCCAAGATACCAAATAAATGTCTTTCTTCTCCAAGGATGACCTTAATGACTACTTCCAACATAAAATAAATTAATAAGAGAAACGTAAAAGAAGTATCCTCCAAACAGTTTTACTCTTTTGATTACCTAAAACAGAAACACCTAAAATGTCCAGATCCTTAGCTTATTTT
>PVJH01021309.1:0-15776 GCA_004026705.1 Nesogale talazaci
CACACACACAAAGTTCTCTTGGGATTGCACAGATACAGTGCAGACATAGAAACCTAGTAAATAACTGCTAGGGGGTGTAGGAAGAGAAGACACATGTGAAGACTATATGGATTGATGGCGGGGTAAGCATCATGGTGATGAAATGGCAGATTGCTGCTGACTTACTGTGATAGGAACTTTAGAGAGGCCTCAGTCAGTAAAATAAACTAAACCTTGCCACTGTGACTTGGTTTGGAGGGCATATCATGACCTCATCAGGAGGAAACTTTGCATTGATATTCTGAGTCATCATCTGTGACTAACCAAATTGTCCATCCCTGTAGGACATTCCTGACAAGGCTGACAGGGATTTCAGGACTTCAACACTAGCCAGAAAATGAACATAGGAGACATGTGATAGATAGGAGGCCAAGTGGCTTAACAGAAGTCATAATAATCCCATATTACTTGATTTTTCCCTTATAGTGATAGGCCATACATGCTGCTGCTTATTGTAGTAACCATATATACTTGTGTATAATCTGAAATTTTGCAGCGCATTATTAATGCAATTTTTGTGATAAAATTAGGTGCCTCGGCTGATACTTGGGGTAGCTTATACTCAAGTATATACAGTATATTGTTTTCCATGATTAGGATGTGAGCTGTGTGAATGTTGAGATTTGTGTGTGTTTTGCTCACGTCTTTGTACCAGTGCTCTTGAAGCATGTCTGGATCATAGAAGCAATTCAATAAATATATGTTGAAAGATTCATGACTAGGTAGAGTTTCCTGGAGGAACAAGAACTTAACACAGCCTTCATGGATCTAAAGATAAGAATAATGAATCCACAAACAAATTTTCTTGGTATTCTAGTCCAAAAGAGAGGCAAGAGAGGAAGGTCTCTATCCCTTTCCTCAGGTCGGGGGTCGCTTCCTCACAAGTATTCTCCACAGAGCACCCTGGACATCAGGGTTTCGGAGGCTGTAGATGAGGGGGTTCAGCATGGGGTTGATGACGGTGTTGAAAACCCCCACCCCCTTATCCTTGTCTGAAGCCTTCACTGAACCCAAGCGCATGTAATTGAAGAGAGCAGTTCCGTAGAAGAGACATATGACAGTGAGGTGGGAGCCACAGGTGGAGAAAGCCTTTTTCCTTCCCTCCACTGAACGGATGCGGAGAACTGCGGCTGCCACATGGCTGTAGGAGATGATGATGAGAACAGGAAAAATGCCTGACATTATGGAACCAGCAATGAAGAGCACCAGCTCGTTGATTTGGGTGCTGGAGCAGGAGAGGGGGAAGAGCTGCGGGAGGTCACAGTAGAAGTGATTGACTTCATTGGGACCACAGAAGTTGAGAGTAGAGAGAGCAACAGTGTGCACCAGGGCATTGGTCAGCGTACAAGCTCCAGATAAGGCCATTAATGTCTTCTGGACTTCCTTGCTCATGCGGGTGCTATAGGTGAGGGGCCGACAGATGGCCAGGAAGCGGTCATAGGCCATGACCGTCAACACATAGCAGTCCATCCCAGCCATAAGGTAGAAGAAGAAGAGCTGTGAGAGACAGGCTTCATAGGGAATTGTACGCCTGTGGGACAGGAGACGAGTCAACATTGAAGGAACAGTGACATTGATGCACCCCACATCCACCACCGACAGAACCCCTAAGAAGAAGTACATGGGGGTGTGCAGTTTGGGCTCCATTAGGATGGCTGCCAGGATGCTGAGGTTGCCCCCCACTGTGATCAAGTAGGCAAAGAGGAAGAGAACAAAGACCAGTGGCTGCAGGTTCTCTGATTCCACAAGACCCAGCAGGATGAACTCAGTCAGAGTTGTTCTGTTGGTCCCAGCGTCTGACTCCATGAGTCCCTGCAAGGAGATGTCCAAGAGGGGAGGCATCAGTCCACTGAACTTTTTCAGCACAAATATTTTAAATCTGCTTTGTGAACCCTCTATGGTCAGTTTTCAGCTGTCAGTTTGAATATTTCCTCACTTCTCAGGCCACATCTCCTCTACCTGGTCAAAAGAACAGACTTTCAGGGGGGTTGACAACGGGAACAATGAAATGTTGTTACTGGAATTCTAGATGCCTGCAGATTCAGCTTGCTTAGATTTTGTGGAATTCTAGGATGAACTCTGATCACCTGGAAATGTCAAGGTTCCTCTATAGAATATTCTTTCCTATATTACCACTCTCAGAGGTTGAAAATGACCCTTAACTCTCCTTCCAAATCGTGACAGCCCCCAATCTAGTACTCCAGCTACTCCCTTCATGATTTTAATATGAAAAAAGGCCTAATAAGACTCAACATATCTGAGGGGCCGGCCCCAATCTCAACTATGTGCACAGGCTCCTCTCCTCCCAGAATAATTTACTTCAGAGGACAGACTGAAGTTATAGCTTAGAGAGAGGGGCATATCTGATCAGAGCACACAGGAGCAATGCAAGGGGAGGAAGAGAGAGTGGAGCACATCCTGACCCACCATGTCTTGAGGATGATATCTCTGCTCAGAACAGTCAATGCACAGAGAGGTCAATATGGCCAGCCCATTATGAGACACAACATTCCTCATAGACCCATAGCCCTACAGGGGACATCACTGGAGACACAGTGTGGGAACTGTGCCCGATCTGACCCCACTGCACTGATGCAAAACACTCATGGGCATGCAACAGAACAGCAAGAGAAGCAGGACAAGGAAGTCCAGAGGGAGTCCCCAAAATAGACGTTGGGACTAGCACCCCATCAACTCAACCGTAAAACACTCCTAAGGCCAACAAAGAGACCTCAAATTATTTACAGGCTTTTCTTTATTTTTAGTATTGTTTTTTGTTGCTTTGTTCTCTTCTGTCTTGTTTTTGTGCATATTATTATCTCAGCAGATCTATATAGATAAGATTAGCTGGATAAATAATCTGGAGGAGAAAACAATGAGACTGATGGTTCTGAGAGGACATGGAAGTGGGGGGGTAGCTGGGGGAAAGGAATTGGTGTTAACTAACCCAGGGAAAAGGGAACTGCAAGTGGTCCAAAATCGGTGGAGAGGAGAGTGTAAGAGGTAGGACTTGATCAATGGCAAGGCAACAGAGAGAAATTACTGAAACCCAAATGGAGGCTGAATATCATAGTGGGATAAGTGGAAAGTAAAAGAAAACCAAGGAAAGAACTCGGAGGCAAAAGACATTTATAGAGGTCTAAATACAGACATGTAAATATATTTTATATTATGATGGAGAAAAATCTATGTGCAAATATATATAGATTTAGTATTAAGGTAGTAGATGAACATCGGGTCTCCACTCAATACTCCCTGAATGCAAGAACATTTTATTCTATGAAAATGGCATTCTATGATGCTCACCTTCTGAACATGACAGCTAAAGACAAAGCAGGTGCATAAGCAAATGTGGTGAAGTAAGCTGATAGTGCCTGGCTATCAAAAGGTATAGCACCTGGGATCTTAAAAGCTTTAAGGTAAACAACTGGCCATCTAGCTCAGATGCAACAAAACCCACATGTAAGAAGTACACCAGTTTATATGGTCATGAAGTGTCGAATGGATCAGGTATGAGGCATTAAAGAAAAAAAAATCATATCATTGTGAATGAGGAGGAGTGCAAATGGGGACCCAAAGCCCATCTGTAGGAAGCTGGATATCCCCTTACAGAAGGATTGAGGGGAGAAGATGAGCCATTCAGGATGCAGTGTAGCAACTATAAAACATACAACTTTCCTCTAGTTCTTGAGCACTTCCTCTCCCACCACTATAATAATCCAAATTCTACCTTAAAAATCCGGCTAGACCAGGCCGGACATGCTTGACCTTGCTACAGTCACTAGTCTGAACTCTGTTACTGTTTGTTGCCTGAGCTTAGTAGTCTATTATCTTTATAACAGTAAACAGCCCTGCCTTTTGAAGCTTAACTTGCAGACTTGCTGACCTTCACTTCTCAGTAACTATATGCTAATCACCTAAGACTAGTAGTCTGTTATCTTTATAACTGTAAACAGCCCTGCCCTTTGAAGCCTGACTTTCAGACATACTGACCTTCACTTGTTAACATGCTAATTACCTAGGCTTATAGATAAGGTATTTCTGCTTGTCTTGACTTGCATCTTTGTGATTGGCTGCTATAACTTGCCCGCTTCACTCCTGTATACCCTTATTAGCATACGGACGTCTTTGAGGACTACAGCCCCTTTTGCGCATCATATTTGGCACTCCTCTAGGATTGGCCCCCTGTTGACTTTACCTCATTAGCATGAGCTGTGATCTTTACTCCTGACATTGACTATATTTACCCTAAGTTTTGCTCCAATAAACGAGACTTGATCAGAAAAAAAAAAATCTGGCTAGATCAGAAGATGTACACTAGTAGAGAAAGGTACTGGAAACAGGGAATCCAGGACAGATGATCCATTCAGGACCAATGTTGAGAGTGGTGATACTGGGAGAGTGGAGGGAAGGTAGGGTAGAAAGGGCAAACTGAATACAAGTATCTACATATAACCTTCCCCCTGCGGGACAGACAACAGCAAAGTGGGTGAAGGAAGCCATTGGACAGTGTAAAATAGACAAAATAATAATAAATTATAAATTTTCCAGGGGGAAGGAGGTTGGGGGGGGGGGGAAGCAAGGGAAAAATGAGGACCTGATACCAAAGGCTCAGGTAGAAAGCAAGTGTTTTAAGAATGATGGGGACAACAAATGTATAAATGTGCCTGACACTATATATGTATGGATTGTGATAAAAGTTGTATGAGCCTCCAGTAATATGATTTTTAAAAACCTCAGCAATTTCCAGCCTGAGGGTTCTAGACTTCCTACAGACTGGGTGCTGGGCAGGAACTGGACTCAGTGAATTCCTTCATACTCACCTCAGAGTGTAACCGACAAAGGGCTTCATGGAAGATGGACAAACTTTGGCAAAGAGGACTGGAGAAGCAGACAAGACCTTTTGTAGCCCTGGTGTTCATCCCAACTCCTTCCATAAATACTTTTCCCCTCAGAAGTATCAGTTGCACCACACAGAAAGATGGGTTTGAATCAATGGCCATAGAAACCCCTTCTGTGGTTTGAGCAGAAGGACCCTTGGGGGTACTCACCCTGAAGCAGGCAGAGAAGTCAATGAGATGGGCTTTAGGAGAGAAAACGAGGAGCCATTCAGAAGCAGGTGTCCACCTAGAGAGCAAGTAAGGGACTAGATACATAAGAAAACCAGGTGGGGACATCTGCTGCTACCTTCTGTGTCCTAGGGCTAGCTCCCCTGCCATGTCATTCCCGGGAGTAATGAGAAAATAGTCTTCCAGGAAACAGGAGAGATATGGGGAGAGGAACAAGGAAAACAGAAAGGAAACAACACAATTGCTACCTTGATACTGAAATGATGTCTCACTTTTCTAACATTTTAGACACTCTGAAAAAGACGGGTTGTTAGGCGCAGAGAGTAGGAGCAGGTTATGTAAGCTCCAGTTAGTGGTGGGGTCTCTGGGCCATAGAGGACTTTTCCATATCTCAAAGTTATCCAGTAAGCTGGTGCTGCAGGTGGGACTTGATAACTTTCACCCAAGGGCGACATTTTCTTTGCCTCTTGTAAACCTCTAGCAAGGGTTTTGAGTAAAACCACACCAAGGGCGACATTTTCTTTGCCTCTTGTAAACCTCTAGCAAGGGTTTTGAGTAAAACCACACCAATCCCCAGGCCTTTTTTTTTTTGTCTTGAGATGGGAAGGAGCACCCAGTTAGGGAGAGAAGAGCGAGAAACAATCTTCAGACTCAGTTTCATAATGAATCCTCAGGGTGCTTTCTCCCTCAAGAGCTTGTTAGTGTAGGCAATGGGGACCATGCCGTTGGAATCTCAGTAGTTTTGTAAGTGGTGGTAGAAAGGCTGTATTAAGCCTAAGGACTCCTGGGATGTTTCACGTTGCTGCTAGACGCCATCCAGCTGGTCCAGACTCATAGTGACTTTATGTACAACTGAGCAAGACACTGCCTGCGCTGCACTCTCCATTGTTACTGTGTTTCCCCTCACGTTAGCCGACCCTCCACTTTATTACGCAGGATTTCCTTCACAGAAACTGCCTTCTGCTGATAAATTTCCAATAATACCAAAGACAAATTCTTATCATATTGACTCCCAAGGACCATTTTCTCACTGTTTCTACTAAGGCAGGCTTGTTATTTTTTCTTGAGATTCCATTGTCTATTTATTGTTCTTTGCCAGTATCACAATGAAGATGTGTTCATCTTCTCTGACTTTCCTTATTCATCGTGTAGTTTTCCTCCATATATGGGGTGCCTGAAAATACCATAGGGTGAGGCAGGTACTTCTTAGTCCTCAAAATGACACCTTTGCACTTTCACAAGTCTAAGGCATTAGATATGTCTAATGTAATGCCCCATTTGAATTCTTCACCACTGCTGTCATGAGCATTGATTGTGAATCTAAGAAAAATGAAATTGTGTTAGTCCAGGTAGACTAGAGAAACAAACTGATAGGTACACATATGAATATAAGGGTATGGTTTATATACAAGAGGAATAGGACATTAAAAAACCATCCCAATCCAGTCCAGTTCAAAGTCATAATGCCTATATCAGCCCATATGCCTGATACCAGTCTTTCCCGTAGGCTCAGGGCTGGATCAGGCTCCTCCAAAACTTTCCCAACTTCAAACTGCCCCGCTCCCTCTACCCATAGTCTACCCAGCATCCTTCTCAGTCTCTGCCATAATATGGAGACCCCCTCACCATTGCCTCCCTGTACCACCCCCTCCCAAAGTGCTGAGGCAACTGCGCCTCTAACACCTGTCTCCTCTCCAGAGCCAGAGCAGTGAGAAAGCTGTCTTCTCAACCCTCCCCTCCTTCTCAGACCCCACTTCTCTTTCCCCAGCCATGGTTGTGAATATAGATGGCAAGCCTTCAAAATCTCTAATGACCCCTCCTTTGTTTTCAAATATAAAAATTAATGGTCATCTCTCCACCTTTAATCACCCCACCTTTAATAACACCTTTCTCTTCATTCTCCTTAATCCAGCTTGTCAGCATTCATTTGCCTTTTAGACCAGTTTTAAGGCAAACACAGATTATCTACCCACAAACCTTCTCTCACACTGAGTTCTGTCTTACTGTTTCCTAGCCGCCTAAAAAAATCCACCTTATGTTTACTGAAAACCCTAACTTATGTCTGCGCCCTTCTCCCTCCCTGAACCCAGCAACTTTCCTACCTGAACTCCCAGACTCACTGGGATCTGACAGTCACTCCTGCTCACAAATAATTGAGAGGCTAATGTTACCTTGACATTAACTTTAAAATCAGCCCTGTCCCAATCCAGAGCTGACTTTGTTAGTAACAGTTCTGTCATAGACACCCAGGGACAGCATTGAGTTGCCTACATTGTAGTTTCACTCAGTCAGGTCTAGGTAGCTGCACAAGCTTCCCAGATAGAATCACTTCTCAAAAAGCAGGACTCATTGCTCTCACTCAAGCACGCCACTTAGCTAGAAAATATTCCTAACAAGTAAAGTGTCCCCCATCAAAAACAGTAAATGAATAGTTCTTCCACTATCCAAGCCAACGATCTGGTCCATCAAGTCCATCAATCCCTGCATATAGGGCCTCCAGGCTCTTCTTCAGCTCCTACAACCTGTGCTTTGTGTCTCAAATCACATGTGTCATTTGGACTAAACAAGTTGTGGTGCTTACATAACCTGTACAAGTCTCATGTCTCTACAAAAGTTAAAAAGATGAATAGAATTATAAAAGGTCATCTGTCTAAACTAACTCTAACACTATGCCAGTCATAAGTAAACCTGCTTCCACTAGCCCTAACCCAAATCCACGCCACTCCTCGCTCTCCTTCTTTCCTAAGCCCCTTCAAGTTGATGTATGCAAACCTAATTTAATCAACCACACCATGCCAGCCACACTACCAACACCGGCAAACTAGTTACCCTATCTCTCTCTTAAAAATGTTTCTCTGAAAACACACAGACAGATGTCTACCTGTCCCTGCTCCTGTGCAACCTGACCTTCCTGTAATCAGCCCAGGAGACTGTTCTGCTAAAAAACCACCATCCTCAACCTCTGCAACTCAAGTAAAGAAACAGCACATCATCGTCCTGATGACTCCCGAGCACTCAAAGTTCTCGGAAACTCCAATTAGCATCACCTGACTGAGGTGAACTCAACTCCTTCCGTACACCATAACCATCACTCCACTCTGATGGTAGACCCTCCAACTTCTTCCACTTAATTTCTTACTCAATTCTGTTACACCCAACCCCGCCCACATCTCAAACACATCCATGTGGCAATTCACAGTTTGGGAAACAATCCCTAGACAAAACCCACTAACAGAATACACAGGTGCTTATAAAAATCAAACCAAAGTCATCACCACAACTGTCTGCAACCCAATCGCCAGTCCCTCCGTTGGTCTGCACTTTTCCTATACTTCACCTATTTCTCTTAGACTTCTTAGGCACTCCAACAGGTGATTCATGCCCTTTCCTCACAACTCTAATCCAGTCAATTACATAAACCAATACATGTAGTTGCCAATAAAATCTACAAAAGTAAAAATAATTTAATTTAAAAAATGCAATAGTTCTTTTAAGTGGGCAAAACTCTTACAGAAAGCAGTCCTTGTACTCAACGCCTCAAAAATTCATAACTCCTCTTGCTTCTTTTGTGCCTCACTTCAACGTCCACTGCTACCAGCTGTCCCAGTGGATTCACTATTGTCAGGGAAGAGAACTAATGTGTGCCCAGTCCCACTGGCCAACATATCATTTTTTATCCAGGCTGCCAAAACAATCCTAGCTTCTCTCTGTGTTAAACATCACCTGTTCACCGACAAGATAAACAACTCTTTTGTAAACATATCCAAAGCATAAACACCTCCCTTAACAGGCCCTCGGATGCTTTCTTCTAGTGCAATAGAACATTATCAAAATGTCTCAGCACATCTATCCAGTTCCCTTTCCTTCCAGTTACTATAATTCCACAGCTCACCATGTACAAACAAAATGTAAATGGCTGTAGAACTCACTCAGCCTAGTCCTCAGTCAGAGTATGCAATATTTCCACCTGTGCCACTAGAACTCAGTTTTACTTCTTTTCTCCCTGCAGCTGGTTTGTCTGGAAAACCAATAGGCCAAACTATTATTCAAGTTTAGCCCTTTATAAAATACGATTTTCTATAAATTCCACTTCCAACTATCTCATTTCCCTCCCAAAACAGTTAACATCCTTAGCACATCACCCTAAAAAAACACTTCTCCTCTGGCTTGCTAACAGCAGATAATTCTCTTAAATGAAAAATGTTGTATTATATTAATAAACCAGGTATAATAAAGCATCAAAGTACTCTGCACCATGGCCAATAAAATTAAAAGAATTCAGTAAGGCACCACCACCATCCCTTCCTCATGGTTTCAAACTCCTGTCATGGCTTGGGTCATGCTTATCATTGAACCTCTAGTAATGATTTGTGTGCTTTTAGTTCCCTGTGTGTTTAATTTTTTTACAGGAACAAACGAGAGACATCTCCAACCTGACCCTCAGGCAGCTCTTGCTTTGCTCCTACAGTCCGCTGCTAACTGGGCCAGGGCCCCAAACGTCCCAACCCCTGATCCTCCCCATTTTGCCCCGCAGGAAGTAGTTAACCAGCAGGAAGTAGTTACCAATGGAATACAACATTTCACTATCATCAAGAGTTTGGGCTGTTTGGGCCAGGGTCAAATCAGGTACCCCTGTGCACTCCCAGTCCCCCCACCCCTAGACCAGGCAGTCCTTTGCACAAGCCTCACAAGAAGATAAACAGACTGCCGAACCTTTTAACCCCTGCCTCTGGCATTTCACTGAACTTATCTCCCTGAAGGGCACAGCCCCTTCACAGAGCTTATCTCTCCGGGCTGGGTCTGTACAGCCTCTTCACTCAATGTTCCAGGAGGCATAGCCTCAAAAGACAAGATGTAATCACAAATCATATCCTGACTCACACCCTGCCACTGCAACATCAGAAAGCCTCATTCCTCTAATTTGTACATACGTCCTTGACTCAGCCCTATATGTGTTCCACTGCCTCACTGCCAGGTGCGGCTTCCCTGGCCTAACTCTCAGGCCTCAGAACTGCCCAGGCGCTCAAAATACTCCTGTCTCTTTCTCTGCTGTCTCTTCCCTTCCCCAAAGCCCTTCCTTACCTTCCAATAAAGCTTATATCTTGGCCTTTCATCCCTAACTAAGCTCTCTATCTCCTCTCTGTGGCCCTGTCTCAACCTCTCACCTACAATTATCCCTGTGCCGTAGTCTACTGTTGTAGCCAATGTGTAAAACATCTCCTTGAAGGCCTTCCTCTTTTTCTGACCATGACCTCTTTTTCTGTCCCTTCTCTTTACTGACCATGGAGTCATTCTCCAGGGACTAGTCTTTCTTGAAAATTTGTCCAAAGTATGTAAAATGAAGTCTGAATTTCCTTGCTTCGAAGGAGCACACTAGCCATACTTCTCCCAAGACAAATCCATTTGGCCACTGAGCAGTCCGTGGTATTTTTATTATCCTTCTCCAGCAGTACAATTCAAACATATAGATTCTTCTTCAGTTCATTATTCATCGTCTATCTTTCACATACCTATGAGCCAATGGAGAATACCATGGCTTGGGTCAGGTGTCCTTTTATCCTCAAAGTAGCATCCTCCCTTGTTTTCCAATGCTGCATCAGGATCTTGTGCAACACATTTACCGAATGCAGTGCATCTTTTGATCTCTTGCTTACTGCATCCATGAGCATTGGTTATGGAACCAAATAAATCTCAACTTCAACCTTTTACCCATTCACTATGACGTCACCAACTGGTATCGATTTTGGATTGAGATGTAAGCCATACTGAAGTCCGTCAATCTGGATCTTCACCAGCAAGTGCTGACATACATTTGATACGTACCTTTCCTGATTTTAAATCTGCCAGTATCCTCTTTTTCGGTACTCTTGGTCCAGGGACACGAGCACGATTAAGTTTCTTATTCTTTATTGTTCTTATTTTTGCAATGTTATCCGTAATTTGTTATCCAGAGAGTGGAATACTTTTACATAATTAACCATACGGGACTATCCTTCTGGAATTCTCTGCTTTCACGGCAAGATCTATGTGACATTGGCGAGGATATACCCTCATTCATGTCCTCTTCTGAATCTGGCTTGAGTTTCTGGCAGCTTCCTGATGATGAACTGCTGCCACTGTTTTAGTATATCTTCTGTAAATCTTTACTTGTATTTCATATGAGCGATGTTGATTGATAATTTTCATCTCAGTTGGATTACTTTTCTTTGGATTTGGCATAAATATAGATCTCTTGCAGTCATTTGGTCAGGTAGCAGTTTTGCAAATTAAAAAAAAAAAGCTGAGTAGGTGCTTTCATTGCTTCATCAGTTTTTAAAAGCATTTTTATTGATAGTCTGCCAATTTCTGGAGTCTTGTTTTTGCCAATGCCTTCAACGCAGCTTGGACTGTTTCCTTCAAAACCATTGATTCTTTATCACATGGTAAAACCAAAACAAACCAAATCAGTCCTGTATTCACAGACAAGAAAGTTGCCTATGAAAGTAATTTTCTAGGCTGGGCCCTTAGAAGCTGGGTTTGCTTGAGGTCTCTAACATAACTATCTTATCCTATTTAGGATGCCTTAAAATGATGAATTTTGCATTATGAGAAAATTAATTTTCTATCAGTGCTAAAATTAAATTCTTAACAAACCTCAAGTAGACATCTTTCCCTATCCTTAAAGTTTCATTCTATTTCAGTCATCCAAATTTTACCTGTAAATGATTTGCGTGTGATTGCTAACCCAAATGTCGATGATCCAAACCCACTCACAGAGGACCAATAGGGACAAAGACCTGGAAACACTCTTCCAGAAAGATTACAGCCACACAATCTCTTGAGAGCATTTCTTCATTGTACCACATCAGGTCGTCACAAGTTGCAATTGACTCAAAGGTGATGGTCTTGGTTTGGGTTGGTTACTTAAAAAAAAAAATTAATGCAACATGACATGTGTAATGGGTTCCACATTATTGTGCAAGTGGAAAATGTTGACATTCCTAGTGCTGTACTACCTGTGTTTTTTTATGTCATTAAAAAAGAGAAGAAAGACCATCCAGTTGTATTTTGGGAATTGTTCTTGGGTTAAGAAAAAGTTTAGCAATCTACGACTCATTGAAAGGAGGTTCAAATATACCCAAGAGCACCATGGTAGTTTTGCCTGGTGGTATGCTTCTGGAAAATTCCCATCCTATAAACTCCTATGTATGGTAAAAATTTGTTATGTGTTAGCAGTATCAAATTCATGGTATGAAAACAACAACAGGTAAGAGAATTGCAGAGTCATATAAATAAGAGATATGCTTTTTAAACTTCTTCGGAAGTCCTAAACAGAGAATGATTGGCTTGTTGGTGTCAACTTTCAACTTATGGTATATTGCAAAAGCCCAAATACTTGCATGTAACGTCTAGTAAGACATGAACCTTTTGCATAGTAACATCTAGTAAGACATGATGTTACTAGTAACATCTAGTAAGATATGAGTCCAATGGTGCTGGAAAATAGATGTAGGCTTTCATCATAAGGTTCCCAGAGGTGCAAAGGAAACTGAATGTGAAGCTTAGGCTGGTCTTTTATGCTAACATCAAAACCCTGGTATGGGAGAAAGGAGCCCCTGGGCTCAGGAATGGGACAATGGAGTGTAAGGACATGTAGCTGTTGAACCCTTTGATTTCTGTTGATCCACTGGTTTCCAGAAGCCTCCTTTCAGCCTTATTACAGGAGAGTAGTTTTACTGTACCTGAGAGCCATCCAATCGCCTCAGATGAAGCAGCACTTTCAGCATATGATTCTTCTTGCCCTCCCCAAAGAACTGTTGTTTCCCACTGTCCTGTGCTCTCAGATAATTACTTAGATCTCAGCATAGTCAGAGGATGAAACATCTATCACTGGGTCTTAAGAGAAAATAGTGTACTCATGAAAATAATTGTCCCAACTTGCATTTGGTGGCTGAATAACGGCCCTTTCTCCCTGGAATCTATGGATGCTACTTTATAGAAAAAAAGGACCTTGCTGATGTGATTAAAAGAAGATTATTGGAGGGCTGAGCCCTGGTGGCGTAGTGGTTGTGTGCGGGACTGCAGCCCACTGGGTTGGAGGTTCAATTCTAGCTCCCAAGAGCAAAGGCTGGGCCTCCTACTCCTACCACCTGAGGGCAGTGATGCCTAAAAAAAAAAAAAATAAAAATAAAAGAAGACTATTGATTTGGGTAGATTATTCTCTAATATTTTTTTTTGGAATGGCTCTAAAAATAAGCACAGATGAATTTTTTTAGGAGACAGAGCCACATTCACACTGCAGCAATATTTGGTGACTAATGCTTGTGCCAGTACTGGGCTACCATTTCCCCTACATTTCCCCCTCAGTCTCAATGCTTCCCTTTCTCCTCTGTCTGATTTATTCTTTTCTTTTTTCTTCCCCCACTCCTCTCTTGGAGTCCACAGAGTGGATGTGCCAGTCTTTGTCACCTCTGCGTTCAGTAGCACTAGCCCTTAATTCCTTGCATTTTGTGTTCCTTCAATATAACTACTACATTTCTGTCACAACCATGTTTGGTGGCTATGCTTAGCACCAATAAAGAGCCATATTGTTTGTGTGTTTTTTCTTATTTTTTGTTTGTAACTTCATGTAAGATCTCCTCTCTCCTCCTTCACCCTCTATTTTCTTGTAGTGGTTGTCTTCTCCCTTGCCTCCCACTTCTTTTTCTCTCTCTATTTTCCCAATATTCAGGAACTAGTGACTTTCTCTGGCTGTCCTTTCCACACCTGCCATCCGACCTAAGGGGCAAGTGCCTGCACTCACTACAGCATTATAGGAGAGATGACAAACGGCAGCCAATACCGGCCCAGTGGGCCCTCAGCTGTGCATGGCCATCAGCCAGTGATTTATGCCCATGTGTCCTCTTGTTATACAATCCAACAGAGAGAGGCATGAAGTCCCTCGGTTCCACAAAGCTATTGAAAAAGTAGCAAGATCTTTTTTATTTCTTGGTATATTAAAACAAAACAACAGGCAAAGCAATCCAACATGTAACAGCAAACCTATAAGATGACACCAGTTGTAAACACACACATATGAACAGGAAAAGATAGCTTAAAAAGGTGACCAAAATTACAGGTTAGTAAAAGGAAGAGATGCTCTTGGAACTACCTGAAAAGGAATCGAGATTAATACTATCACCAGATTCAGAAAGAGATCAAGGAAATCAGAGATCAAAGAAAACACAGAAAACTCGGAAGAAATTCTGGAATATACTACAAGAATGAATTAACAAGATAAATGGAAAACTAGAAATCATACAAAAAACTGAATAGAAGTGCAGAAGATTAATACTAATCTTTGAGACATAGTAAGTGCATTGGAAATGTAAGGGAGTAGAAGTTGAATCAATGAAAGACACAACTAGAAAAACTGTAGGCCAATGCCTGACTACTGTTCTATTTAAGGAAAACGCAAAACAACTGAAGAAAACCTAAGAATTATGTGGGGGCTCAGCATGATTACCACGTGTGGTCAGAATTCAGGAACAGGAAAAAGCAAATCAGCACAAGGAAAATTGTAAAAGATTTGCTGGATGAAGAATCCTTAATGTCATGAAAGATGAAAAACAAACAAAAAATCAATGAAAGGAGCTTGTTGATTTCCAAATTGGATAGATCCCAAAAGAAAATGAACAAGAACGATTATTGATCAAAATGTACAAAACTGAAGACAAAGAAAGAATTCAGGATGTCTTATCCTCCCCGTTCAAAACCTACTTTATGGTCACACAAATGTTTAATTCTTGGGCGTCTCCAGTCACCTCAGCTGTCCTCTGCTGTTTGCGCACTTTGAATATGTCTGAGAGTATATTTATGTCACATGGTAGGATCCTGAGGCGCCCGTGGCAGAGTGGGTTACACTTTGGATTTCTAACTGTAAGGGCAGCAATAAAACCACCTGCTACTCTACAGAAGAAGAATGAGTCTTCCTGCTCCTGCTGAGGTTTAGAACTTTGGAAACCCAGAGGGCCGTTCGCCTCAGTGCTCTAGTGTTATTATAATTCAGACTTGAGTTGATGACACAAGTTTGACTTGATTTTATTAGAATCACGGAGTTTGGCTTTCATTCTTCTTTGATGATTTCTACAACATTAGACTTTAATGACTTGGGGCTTTGATTCATTTTCAGTGAAGCTTTTTGTTGCTGATGTTTATCTATTTTGATGCATAATGGTGAGAGATATGAATCTTGTTTCATTTTTCTACAAATGAATATCCAGCTTAGCTAGAAATCTTGTCAGAGGCAAGTTTTCCACAAAAGAATGGACTTAATTTCAGGCCCTCAATTCTGTCCCCTTGATCGACGTCTCTGTTATTGTACCGATATCAGGTTGTTTGAAAGTATTAATAGAATCGACAGACCGCAGGGACACCCAATCAAGAAAAGGAACGAAGAGATTTCAGTAGCAAGGATGAGGGATGAAAGAGGGGACATTACAGCAGACCCTAATGAAATCAAAAGGATAATTACTCTGTACAATGAAAGCCAGTGCTCCAATGAACTCAACAACTTGGAAGGAATGGACAAATACTTGGAGAAACAATCCGTCCCTACACTATCCCTGATGGATGTCAAGAATCTCAACTACGCATAGCAATAGTAGAAATTGACAGAGTTATCAAGAGATTACCACCACCACTACCAAC
>PVJH01021309.1:15876-38809 GCA_004026705.1 Nesogale talazaci
GAAACAAAATACGAGCCAAATGGGATACAAAACCATATAGAGCAAATAATTCACCATGATCAAGTGGGATTCATATTAGGGATGCAGGGATAGTTCAACATATGAAATACCCCATTGACAGGAAAAATTATAAGAACCGCTTGATAATATCAACAGTTGTGGAAAAAGCATTCGACAACATCCAAGAACAGTTCCTGCTTAAGGAACAAAGATGTAAATGAAAGGAAAATTCCTCAATATAATACAAGTTATATATGAAAAACCAACAGCCAGCTTGGTAATCAGTGGAGAAAAACTGAAAACAACCCCACTGAAAAAGGGGACAGGTCAAGGATGTCCTTTGTCCCCATTCTTATTTAACATCATATTGGGAGTCATAGCTAACAACATAAGACAAAGAAAAGACATCAGAGGTTTTCATGTGGGGAAAGAAGAGGTCAAACTATTATAATTTGCAGATAATATGATTTCATATGTAGAAAACCCCAAGATCTCCACAAGGGAATATCAGAAACAATAGAGGAATATGACAGAGTATATCAGATTGATATACTTATCTGACGAGACCATGGAAGAGGAGATAAAAAAAAAATATAGTACCCTTTTTAATAGTGAAGCACAAATTGAAAATCTGACTAAAAGAACAAAAAATTTGTCTGAGGAAAACTATGGAACAATAATTTAAGAAACCAAGAATGACCTCAACACATGGAAACATATCCCATGTTCGTGGATGGGAAGACTCAATATAGTAATGATGTCAGTTTTGCTCAAGGCATTACATAAATTGAATGCTATTCCAATGCAAACACCAAGATCTTTCTTCAAAGATTTGGGAAAACTGACTACCAACTGCATACGGAGAGGTAAGAAACCCAGAGTTAGCAGAGAAGTCCTTAAGAAGGACAGGCTTGCTGACTTTATCACCAATTATAAAGCCACAGTGGTAAAAAAAAGTGTGGTATTGATATAATGATAGACACTCAGACCAATGGAAAAGAATTGAAATCCCAGAAATAAGATCATTAGCATACAGACAACTGATGTTTGATTAGGGTCCCAAAAATGTCAAATGGGAAGCATATGCCCTCTTCAGTAAGTATTGTTGGAAAAAATGTCTACCTCCCTGCAGAAGAATGAAACAATACCCTTATCTCACTCCATGCTCAAGAATAAACTCAAGGTGGGTGACAAACCTTGGGGTAAAGCCCCAAACTATGAGGGCCATCAATGAGAGAATAGGGATAAACTTGAGAACTTTGGCACAGGGAATATATAGGCCATGAGAAATAGGGAAGAACACAAATATAGACGAGGCACAAATTGTCAAGTGGGATATACAGAAGACAAAACACCTGTGTACACGAAAAGAATTTCCCAAGAGAATATGAGTAATTTGTGGACTGGGAAAACAATGACACATCAGACAAAGGCCTTATTATTAAATCTGCAGCACTCTGCTAGCTTACAAAAAGAGAAAAACTAATTGCCCACTGAGGAGGTGGGCAAAGGACCTGAACAGAAGTTTCACAAGGGCAGGTGTCTGCTAGGCCCAATTAAAAAAAATCAGAAATTAACATGTGTTGGATGATGGGTTTTGGTGAAATAGGAAGTCTCGTCCTCTGCTGGTGCATCTGTAGTTATGTACAGTCACTGTGGAAATCGATTTGGTGATACCTAAAACAGATGGAAATTGAGCTACCACACAACCCAGCAATCACCCTACTGAGTATATAAGCAGAAGAAGCAAGAAACAAACCACAGCCAGACTTCTGTGCTCCTGTGTTCATTGCGGCACAGTTCACAATGACAAGGAGCTGGAAACAACCCAAATTTCTGTCAATGGATGAATGGATTTAAAAACTGTGGTACATATGGTGGTGTAGTGATTGTGTGTGGTACTGCGGCCCAGAGGGTTGGCGGTTCAAATCCAGCAGCAGCTCTCCAGGAGCATGGCTGGCCAGTGATGTCCCAAAAAAACAAAAACCCCAGATAGCATATAGCACTTATAATGGAGTATTGTGCATCCCTATAAAGCAGTGATGGACACCTGAAGCCGATCGCCACATGGGAAGCACTGGCAAAAATTATGCAAAGCGAAGTAAGCCAAGCACAAAAGGTCAAGTATAACATGAGTCCACTCTGGTAAGATTGCAAATACAAAAGTGGCGCAGGGGAAAAGCTACTGTATAAATAAATTCTTGGGATGAGGTCCAGGTACCGTGAGAGGGGCTAGACCCAATCCAGAGATACATATGGTAGCCAACTAAAAAAGGAGGGAGAAAGAAAGACACATGGATAGTGGGGGAACAGGGCATGAACCCACCAAGGAGAGGGGTTTTTTTATTTCGCCACAGGAGAGGGAGAGAGGAACCAAACTTCCACCAGGTGCACCAGGACGTGAATGCAGCATATAGGCATGAAGCAGAGAATTAATAGAGAGGTCTGTGGGCTCTATCCCAACCCCAACTATATGGATACTCCCCCCTCCCAATCCCCAGAAGAATTCACTTGAGAGGACAGCATTAAAGCTACAACTCAGGGAGCCGCACACAGACCTGAGCACACAGTAGCAAACAAAGAGGGAAGGAGCCAGAGTGGAACCCATCCTGGTCTACCAAGTCCCAAGGACGATATTGCTGCTCAGAGCAGCCAATGCACAGAGAGGACCCGAGGGCCGGCCCCACCACGAGACAGCACATCCCTCACTGACCGTAGTGTTAACAGGGACAACACTGGAGGCACCGTGCGGGAATTGTGCCCAAACGTACCCCACCACACCTAAGGACAGCAAGAGGAGAAAAAGCAACCAGGTCCCTAGGGAATGTCAAAAGTAGACCTTGCGGGCTGAGCCCCGGTGGCGTAGTGGTTGTGCGCGGGACTGCGGCCCACTGGGATGGAGGTTCGATTCCAGCTCCAAGGAGCAAAGGCTGGGCCTCCTACTCCCACCACCGAAGGGCAGTGATGCGCCCCCCCCAAAAAAAAAACAAAAACAAAAACAAAAAATAGACCTTGGCCCCGCAGCATGGCGCCCCTTCATACTGGACTGGAAAACACTCCCAAAGGTCAACAGGCAGACTTGGAACTATTTTGTGGCTTTTCTCCTTTTTGTCATAATTTTTCCGTGTTTGTTGTTGTGTGGTTTTGTTTCTTTTGTCGTTCGGTTTTGCTCTCTTGTTTCTGTGCTTATTGTCTCTGCGTGTCTATCTAGATAGTTAGGCAGCATAACCAATCCAGAGGAAAAAGCAATGGGAGAAATGGTTCCTGCGGGACACAGGAGAGGGCGAAGAGTGGGAAGAGGGGGCAAAACAAATAGGTGTCAGCACACCCAGGGACAAGGGAACAAAAATGTGATCTAAAGTCCATGGTAAGGAGAGTGTAGGAGGCCTGGCAGGGTTTGATCAAGAGCAATATAATCAAGAGCAGTTACTGAAACCCGAAAGATCAAACATGAAACAGGACAAGAGAAAAATAAAAGGAAATAGAGGAAAAATCTGGGAAGCAAATGGGCATTAACAGAGGTCCAAATATAGGCATGTCCATAGATAAATATATTTATATAGAATGAGAGGGAAATGAATCTATGCAGATATATTTATATGTTATGTATTAAGGTTGCAGGCAGACCTTGGGCCTTTACTCAAGTATTTGCTCAACCCCAGAACACTTTGTTCTAATACCCTGGCATTCCCTGATTCTCAGCTGCTCGACATGATCACTGAAGACAAAGTGGGTGCACAGCAAATGAGGGGAAGAAAGCTGATGGTACCCAGCTATTAAAAAAAAAATAGTGTCTGGCATTTTAAAAACTTTGAGATTAAACAAGTGGCCATCTAGCTTAGAAGCAGCAAAGTCCACGTGGAAGAAGTACACCAGCCTGCGTGATCAGGAGGTGTCGATGGGATTGTATATCAGGCATCAAAGAACAAAAAAATCTTACCATTGTGAATGAGGGTGAGTGCAGAGGGAACACTCAAAACCCATCAGTAGACAACTGGACAGCACCTTACAGAAGGGTCACCAGGAACAGATGAGCCAGTCAGGGGGCCAGGATAGCACTGGCGAAACACACAACCTTTCTCAAGTTCTTTAATTTTTCCTTCCCCCACTATCATGACCCCGATTCTACCTTACAACCTGGAAATACCAGAGCATGTACACAAGTACAGATCAGACCCAGAAATACTGAGAATACAGGACAGATAAACTGGTCAAGTCTGATAATGAGAGTAGAGATACAAAGAAGGCAAGGGCAAGGTGGGTGGAGAAAGGGGAACTGATAAAAATGACCTACGTACTGGCCCCTCCCAGAGAGACAGATGGCAGAAAAGTGGATGAAGGGAAACATTGGTCAGTATAAGTCATGAAAACATAATAGTAATTTAAAAATTTCCAAGGGTTCACAAAGAAGTGGGGGAAAACGAGGAGTTGATACCAAAGGCTGAAGTACAAAACAATGTTTAGAGACTGTTGATGGCAACAAATGTACAAATGTGCCTGACACAAGGGATGGGTGAATGGATTGTGATAAGAGTTGTTTGAGACCCCAACTGAAATCATTAAAAAAAAAAAAAGAGCAACAATGAGAACCCAATAACTGGGGAAAGTTTTGAAAATGATATATCAGCAAATGGAGTAATCTCTAAAATTTTTAGAATATTCCAACACAGCAACCGCAAAAACACAAACAATCCAATTAAAAATTAGCAGATGACATGAAGCGTTCGTTCTTACACCAAAAAAATTTGGGTAGCCTTCAAGCACATGAAGAAATGCCTGTGACCATTAGTTTTTAGAGATGCAAAGTAACATAGTAATGAGATTTCTTCAAACTCCAGCATACGTCTTTTTTAAAAAGTAAGAGAAATCAACAAATGCTAGTAAGTTTGTGGAGACACTGGATCCCTCATCCACAACCGATGAGACTTGAGCAGGTGTCACTATACGGAAAATATCCCAGGATATAGATGGTTCCTTAAAGATTAGACTTAGAAATATGTAATCCAGTAGTTCCCTACTAGGTGAAATAATAGTCATGGTGAGAACAGATATATGCACACTCATGTTCATTGCAGCATTACTCAAATTAGCAAAAGAAATGGAAATAACGTATGTGCCCACCAGTAGATGAGGTATACACACCCTATGGAGTACTATTAAAAGCAATGATGAACCTGTCAAACGCTTCATAATGCAGATGAACCTGTAGGACTTTATGCTGAGTGGAAGTAGTCAATCCTCAAAGAACAAATATTGTATGAGACCTTGCTGTGAAAAGTTTACACACAGAAAGAAACACATTCTTGGGGGCTGAAGGTGGGTGGATGGAAAATTACTAACTAAAAGGCACATAACTTGGTTGAAGGAAGTGTAATCTACAACAGAGGGGAAGGTGGGGAAGGGAGGGGGGAAAGGAGGCACTGATACCAAAGGCAGAAGTAGAAAGAAAATGTTTAGATCATGATGATGGCAACAAATGTACAAATGTGCTAGACACAATGGATAGAGGATTGATATAAGAGCTGTTTGAGCCCCCCAATTAAATGATTAAAAAAAAAAAAGAGTAACAGTGAGAACCCAACAACTGGGGAAAGTTTTGAAAATAATAAATCAGAAGATGGAGTACTGGCTAAAGTTTTTAGAAAATTTAAACAGCAACAGCAAAAGATCAAACAATCCAATTAAAAATAAGCAGATGACACGAAGCGTTTTTACACCAAAAAAGCATTTGAAGTAATAACAAGGCAAAGAAAGACAGGGAGAGGAACCTAAGAGGTAAAGCAACAAAGGTAACAGGGTGAATCTCAGTGCACACCCAAGCCTATGTTAACAGTAATAGCAAGTTGATCCATAGAGAGACACACAAACTGAACAAGGGTAGGAAGGCTGGTGGGAGTACACCCACCCATCCACATAGATTTAAGGGAGGCTATCTCTACAGACTACATTCACATGTGCTGTGACCATTTATGAGTGTAGGAGAGCATACAGGAGCACAGTAATGAAAAGTTCTTAGTCATAGTCAAACACCGTGAGGACTAAGTCACTGGGTCTCAGGACTCAAGACCATATTCTCCGGGGACCCCAGGATCGAGTGGCATGACATCATTCACAGTGACAATGGTTAGTATTCTACTTTGTGAGGAGCAACTGGGCCTTAACATTTTGCGAGCTTCCTTCTCAGGTGCAACTCTTGTTCTCTTCCCAATCAGATCGAGAAAAGTGAAGAAGATAAAAAACAGCAGGGAACAATGAGTCCAAAGGACTAATGGATCATGTAAACCCTATCCTTTATGACAGAAGACCTAAATGGTGTCTGGCTAGTGCTGCCTACCTCTCTGAAAGGGAGCAACAGGGAAAGTGTGGAGGAAAATTCCAAGTTAAAATATTATATTAAGAAAAGACCAGGCTTACTGTTGTATTAGAGACTGGTGGAACCCTGAGGCTATGACACTTAGAATCCCAGCAAATCAAGACCAGAACTTAGCTGCAGGCTCAGCTTTCAGTTAAAAATAGACAGAACTTTAAGATGAACAACACCACCAGAGAGCTACATACAACTTAAGGCAATCAACGCTAGGAGTTCAAAAGGGGAGCATTTGCCCAGGTATGTGATTAGAAATGATACACACAGGGACGAATTGGAAAGAATGCTGTGACATTGAGGGATTGTGTTTGATGCCACACAACAAAATGTGTATGGATTGTTGAATAGAACATCAATTTGAACTGGAAACTTTTCCCCAAACCCCACATTCTCAGACATACAAATTTTCATTTGGATTCCCCAGATACAGTATAGGGGCAGAAGTATTGTATATACCTGCTAGGGATATTTGAACAGAAGATACACGTCAAAATATATGCATTGATGACTGGGTAAACATCATGGTGATGAAATGCTAGATTGATACATACTTACTGTAGGAATTTTAGAGAAAGGCATCAATTCCAGGGAACAACTTTCAGAATATTTGCTTTTCTATCTTGGAAGCTGGGAATAGAAGTCATTAAAATTCTGAGGTCAAGGATATGAGGAAAGTGAAACATCAGACAAGAAAAACATATCTGGAAGTGAATAGATAAGGGACGCTCTCTTTTGATATCAAGAAATGCCATGCACTATTAATGTTGAGTTTATTTAGTGTGTGTTAGTCTTTCCTGAAAGGAGCCCACGGGGTACAATATATTAAGCATTGGGCTTCCAGTTTTATAATGTGGAGTTCACAGTCACCAGCATCTCATGGCACAAGGTGAAGCAGTCTCCTCTAAGGATGTACAATCGTGGAAACTGTACTGAGCCTCTATTTTCTGTCCTACAGGTTGATGGTAGTGAGAAGAGTGATTTCTTTCCCTCTTTACACAATATTTCCACAAAATATCTTGTGGTATTCTTGCATCATAGTGAAGAGAAGGAGTGATATTCTCCTGGCTGAAAAGCAGAAAGTAAAATAAAATAAACCTTGCCATTGTAACTTGGTCTGGAGGCAGTTTCATGTCCTCACCAGGAGGAAACTTTGCATTGATATTCTAAGTCTTAGTTTGTGATTAACCAAATTGTCCTTCCTTGTTGGACATTATGACCAGACCTACAGGGATTCCAAGACTTCAACTCTAGCCGGAAAAAGAGAACAGGAGAAACAAGACAGATAGGAGGCCAAAGGACTGGCTTAGCAAAAGCCATACCCCCATCTTGAATTTTCTCTTGTCATCATGGGCATGCCATACTTGATGCTGCTTATTGTAGTTATATTGTTTTCCCTTATTAGTATGTGAACTGTATAAATGCTATGCCTTTTGTGTGTTTTGCTCACATCTTTAGTCAGTGCTCTTGAAGTATGTAAGGATCATAGAAGTAATTTGATAAATATTTGTTGAAAGAGTCAATAAATAACTAGATAAGAGTTTTGTGGCGGTCATATACCTATGTCAATTTCATGATTGAGATGTAGAGGTGGAGTCTAGCCTGTTAATCTGGAGGTAGCCATTGAGGAGCCAATGAGACTTCTGTGTGGGCATGGCTTTCTCATGAGAATTCTGGGAAGTCTTGTGGTATTTCCCTCATGAAGATGAGAGACCATTTTCCCCAGTGGTTGGGAGTAACTCCACAGACTGAGACGATGAACTACTGACAAGATGAGATGACAGCATGCTGATCAATCCTGATTCCTGGAGAATGGATGGGTGGGAGGAGAAGCCACACAGCCTTACCCTGATGGAACCAGACCTCAGAAGCTGGAAAAGCCACAGAGAGACCCCTGCCAGCACTGAGATGTTTCTATCACCAATGGATACTGCTGATGGACCCTGAGCCCTGGAAACAAGGAGCCATGAGGGGACCCATGCCAGCCCTGGGATTCTGCACCCAAAGCTGTGACTTCATGAGTCAGAAGGAGACTATGTAGACTGATATCAGACATATGGGCTAATATCGGACTTATGACTTTGAACTGGACTGGGTTGGGATGCTTTCTCAATGTCCCATTCCTCTTGTATATAAACCTTTCCCTTATATCCATGTGTGTGTCTATGAATTTGTTTCTCTAGTCTACCTGGACTAACACAGTTTCCTCACAGCCATCATGAACCCGAAGATAAGAAAAAAAAATCCTTGAACAGATTTTCTTGGTATTATAGTCTGAAAGAGAGGCAAGAGAGGAAGACCCCTATCCCTTTCCTCAGGTCAGGGGTCGCTTCCTCACAAGTATTCTCCACAGAGCACCCTGAACATCAGGGTTTCGGAGGCTGTAGATGAGGGGGTTCAGCATGGGGTTGATGACGGTGTTGAAAACCCCCACCCCCTTATCCTTGTCTGAGGTCTCCACTGAACTCAGGCGCATGTAGTTGAAGATCCCTGTCCCATAGAAGATGCAAACGACCGTGAGGTGGGAGCCACAGGTGGAGAAAGCCTTTTTCCTTCCCTCCACTGAACGGATGCGGAGAACTGCGGCTGCCACGTGGATATAGGAGATGATGATGAGAACAAGAAAGGTGCCTGCCATTATGAAACCAGCCACAAAGAGCACCAGCTCATTGATTTGGGTGCTGGAGCAGGAGAGGGGGAAGAGCTGTGGGAGGTCACAGTAGAAATGATTGATCACATTGGGACCGCAGAAGTTGAGAGTAGATAGGGAAATTGTGTGCACCAGTGCATTGGTCAGGGCACAAGTCCCAGATAGGGCCACCAATGTCCTCTGGATTTCCTTGCTCATGCGGGTGCTATAGGTGAGGGGCCGACAGATGGCCAGGAAGCGGTCATAGGCCATGGCTGTCAACACATAGCAGTCCATCCCAGCCAGAAGATGGAAGAAGAAGAGCTGTGAGAGACAGGCTTCATAGGGAATTGTACGCCTGTGGGACAGGAGACGATTCAACATTGGAGGAACAGTGACGGTGATGCACCCCACATCCAGCACCGACAGAACCCCTAAGAAGAAGTACATGGGGGTGTGCAGTTTGGGCTCCATTAGAATGGCTGCCAGGATGCTGAGGTTGCCCCCCACTGTGACCAAGTAGGCAAAGAGGAAGAGAACAAAGACCAGTGGCTGCAGGTTCTCTGATTCCACAAGACCCAGCAGGATGAACTCAGTCAGAGTTGTTCTGTTGGTCCCAGCGTCTGACTCCATGAGTCCCTGCAAGGAGATGTCCAAGAGGGGAGGCATCAATCCACTGAACTTTTTCAGCACAAATATTTTAAATCTACTTTGTGAAACCTCTATGGTCAGTTTCCAGATGTCAAGATGACTATTTCCTCACTTCCCAGGCCATACCTCCTCTCCCATTCAATCCTTTATCCCTAAAATCAGCTGAAATAGCAGGGTAAACTTTGCTCTTCCCTTCCCCCCTCTTATGGTGGAAGTAGGCAGAATTGGGTGGAAATAAAATTAGAGAAAGACAATGCTCCTTTTTTTTTTTAATATAGCAAAATCAAGACAGAATGTCTCCATTTCTTCCTTTGAGGGATCATGCAAACCAACATGCAGCTTTTAACTGCCCCCCCCCCCCCCCCCAAATGGCTATATTTCCACAGAGAAGAGAAAGCATTTTTCACCATAACTTAGGTTTCTAGGGTACACAAACAGTGAATAGCCATTAAAAATTGAGCAAGGATTTTTAAAAAGTCAAGATTGTAGGTATGAGCAGGAGCAGCAAAGTACATCTTTCTGGGGTGAGACTGAAGAATACATTAAAATTCTCTCTTCAGTCACTAGTATTCTCAATAACTGAGTCTTTACAATGACCTTTCAAGAGCAACTACTTTCAAAATTACTCACTCTGCTCATATTGCCTTCCACCCTCTAAACTAAGACTTGTAGCCACCGCTTGTGGGTTTGATTGCTGCTACATGCAGTTTGATTTGTGCATTTCACAGACATTTGCCTGCCGAAAAGGAACTCTTGGACACTGTGGTTTAAAAAGTTCAGCTACTAGCCACAAAGTCAGTGACTCAAAACCACCAACTGCTTCTTGGGGAAAAGATGAGTAATTCTACTCTACCCGAAAGGGTCACTATAAATTGGAATCAACTTGGTGTCAACAGCAGAGATCAAGCAGTCGACTAAGTTCCCTTTTTACTAAGGCGTGGTTTCAAGGAGATGTGTTTCATGGAAATACGCATTGAATTAACTCTTCTGATTTTGTATGATGTTCTAGATTATATATATATATGTGTGTGTGTGTATATATATATATATATATATATATATATATATATATTTCTGAATCACTAACTGGATGAACAGAGTAAGGACTTTTCTTTCTTCTTTTTTTTTTTTTAAAGAATTAATGACATTTCCTTGCACAAAACAGTATGGGAGGCTGTCAGCCACTTCTGTAACTCTAACAGAAAGGAAAGGTGATTCTGTCCTGAGCAGGGTGGAGAAATTCAGGTGCAGGAGTGGTTAAGGAAGTCCCAGATATCGGAAATGATTTAGAAGTACGACTAATATGTATTTTGAAATGTATTAAAATAATTTACAATGCAAATGACCAAAAGATTTTTGAAGCAAGTGAAAGGATACATAAAGAAAATGTGGATTACCTCCAGAACATCTTTGCACCCTGCTGACTAGTCAGCGGTTCTCAACCTGTGGATCGAGACCCCTTTGGGGATTGAACACCCCTTTCATAGTGGTCACCTGATTCATATCAGTAGCAACATGACAGTGGCGAAGTAGCAATGAAAATAATTTCATGGTTGAAGGGTCATTGCAACAGCAGGAACTAACTGTATGAAAGGGTCACGGCATTAGGAAGGTTGGGAGTCACGGGGCTAGGTCCTCCCTTATGCTTCCTCTCTGCATCAGTTTTTTCTTTGTTGGAATTAAAAGGCAAACTTCCCTTCCAGACGCTTCTGACTTTTCCTCCACGAGCACCTCCCCATAGGTTCTCATTCAGGCAGTAACTACAGCCTCAGCCACAGCTTTCAGTGGACCTTCTGGTAAAGCAGGAAGATGGATCAGATGGATCTAATTTTGTTTGAGGCTGTATCAATGACCAGGATCCCAAAGGTGGTTTTCATTGTTTTCTTAGGGAATGGGGATCTGCAGAAGGGTCATCCAGGGAAGCTAAGTTAGATGTTGACCTATTCGTTTTCTTTAAATTTCAAATTGCCATGACCTAGGAAGTTTTGGGGCACTGCAGTCAAACCTCATTCTCATTGATGAAACTGGCAACTGGTAAGTGCTTTGTGCTCTGAGCAAACAATGGTTAGATAAGAATTTTTTAAATACTCTATTTTAAAGAGCAACTTAGCTATCCCTAATTTCTACCTTGGGTTCATTTTAATGCCAGCCAAGGTTACATGAGGACAGTTGGGTTTTCCACCCAGTTGTTTATGCAAAGGAGTCCCAGTGATGCTGCGTGTCATGCACTGGGCTACTAACTGCAGCGTCACCAGTTCAAACCCACTGGCAGTTTCGAAAGAGAGGGATGAGGCTTTCTCCTGTAAAGATTCACAGGCTCGGAAACCCTGTGTAGGGTCACTATGTATCAGAATCAAAGCAGTGGCAGTGGGTGACTGGTTTCACACGAATTTCCCCGTTATTTCTTTTCTATTCTTCAGATTCTCATGTTCAAGTGTTTCAGGAAATGACTGACATGCTGGCTACTGAATTCATTTTGTCTTGAAACATCCCCATTTCAGAATGATCTCTATCACTTGCCCCCAACTTTCACTACCTAGTATTACACGGGATTTGTTATGTTTACTTTCTGACAGTCATGTACCTGTAGACTATCTACCCTCTACCGTAAACCAGTTAAGGCAGAATAAAAGTTTGATGATGTTTTTCTATCATAATCCTTACCCTGACACTTTACTTTACACATAGTCTCATTATCATTGGGTGACTGTGACTCATAGCCTCCTGTTTGGGGCTTCTGAGACTGTAAATCTTTATAGAGCAGATAGCCTTACCTTTCTCCCATGGAGCGACTGCTGGGTTTGAACTGCCAACTTTGGATAACTCACAGAGCCACTAAGGATCATTGTTAAACTCAAAAAAAGAAACTCCAATGTCACTACCGGAGTTGACATTGTGTTGATAAGTAAGCAGATGGTAAAATATCCACAGGACCTCAGAGAAAGGAGGTATCTTTCTCTGAGTTGGAGTTGTCATGGAAGACTTTCTGAACACATTCAAATATGGGATGGATTTTTTGTGGATTACCATCGTCTAGGGTTACAGTAAAGATGTGCTCAGGGTGCAAGATCACTACAAGCACCACGTATTTTGTTTTTATGGAGAGAAGTACTTAATAAAGTAATTTACATTCTTAAAATTTTCCCACTTAATCTGGCCAAAAGAATAAGGTCTTCAGGAGGAATAACGCTGACAGACAAGGAAGCCACAATCAGGGACACGAAAGCAATGAAATGTTGCCAGAACTCCAGATGTCTGCAGACACAGTTTGCTTAGAACTTGTGGAATTCTCAGAGGAACTCTGATCACCTATAGATGTCAAGGTGTCCTTCATAGCATAGCCCCTCCTGTATTGTCACTTTCAATGGTTGAGATCCTTGACTCACCTTCCTAAGCCATGATAATACCTGCTTTAGGACTCCAGCTACTTCCTTCAGTATTTTCATATTAAAAAGACATAATAAGACTCAACAATTCTATATATGTATGGATTGTGATAAGAGTTGTATGAGCGTCCAGTAATATGATTTTTAAAAACCTCATCAATCCCCAGCCTGAGGGTTCTAGACTTCCTATGGACTGGGTGCTGGGCAGGAACTGGACTCAGTGAATTCCTTCATACTCACCTCAGAGAGTAACCGACAAAGGGCGTCACTGAAGATGGACAAACTTTGGCAAAGAGGACTAGAGAAGAAGTCAGGACCTTTTGTAGACCTGGTGATCATCCCAACTCTTCCCATAAATGCTTTTCCCCTCAGAAGTATCAGTTGCACCACACAGAAAGACGGGTTTGAATTAATGGTCATAGAAACCCTTCTGTGGTTTGAGCAGAAGGACCCTTGGGGGTACTCACCCTGAAGCAGATATAGAAGTCAATGAGATGGGCTTTAGGAGAGAAAATGAGGAGCAATTCAGAAGCAGGTATCCACATAGAGAGCGAGTAAGGGACTAGATATATAAGAAAACCAGGTGGGGGCATCTGCTGTTACTTTCTATATCCTAGGGCTTATCTTCCCTGCCACATCATCCCTTAGAGGCATCAGAAATTAGCCTCCCAGGAAACAGGAGAAGGATGGAGAGAGAAACAAGGAAAAGGAGAAGAAAACAACACAATCGCTGCCTTGATACTGAAATGCTGTCTCACCTTTCTGACATTTTAGACACTCTCAAAAATACTAGCTGCTGCCTGTTACGGGCAGATAATGGGGATAGGTGATGTAAGCTCCACTTATTGGTAGGACCTCTGAGCCTTAGAGGACATCCCCATATCCCAAAGTCAACCAGGAAACTGGTGCTGCAGGTGGGACTTGATAAGTTTCACCCAAGGGAGACATTTACTTTGCCTCTTGTAAACCCCAAGCAAGGCCTTTGAGTAAAAAACATGCCAATCTCCGGACCTTTTTTAGGTTTGAAGATGGGGAGGAGCACCCAGTTAGAAAGTGAAGAGGGAGAAACAATCTTCAGTTTCATAATGAATCCTCAGGGTGCTTTCTCCCTCAAGAGCTTGTTAGTGTGGGCAATGGGGACTATGTCATTGGAATCTCAGAATAGTTTTGGAAGTGGTGGTAGAAAGACTGTATTAAGCCTAAGGACACCTGGGATGTTTCACGTTGCTGCTAGATGCCGTCCAGCTGATTCAGACTCATAGTGACTTTATGTACAACTGAGCAAGACACTGCCTGTGCCGCACTCTCCATTGTTACTATGTTTCCCCTCACATTAGCTGACTCTCCACTTTATTAAGCATGATTTCCTTCCCAGAAACTGCCTTCTGCTGATAAATTTCCAATAATACCAAAGACAAAGTCTTACCATACTCACTCCCAAGGATCAAATTAGCACTGTTTCTAAACTAAGACAGGTTTGTTATTTTTCCTGAGAGTCCATAGGCTATTCAATATTCTTTGTCAGTATCACAATGAAAATGCGTTAATCTTCTCCGGCTTCCCTTATTCATCGTCTAGTTTTCCTCCATGTATGAGGTGCTTGAAAATATCATGCCGTGAGGTAGGTACGTCTTAGTCCTCAAAGTGATATCTTTGTTCTTTCACAAGGCTAAGGCATTAGATAAGTCTAATGTAATGCCTCTTTTGAGTTCTTCACTACTGCTGTCATGAACATTGATTGTGAATCTAAGAAAAATGAAATCTTTCACAAGTCCTATGTTTTCTACATCAGTAAGTGTTTCCAGCCCTTTTCCTGTTCAGCAAGCAAGGTCGTGCCATCTGCATCTTGCAGGTTGCTAATGAGCGTTCACCTGGTCCTGAGGCAAATTCTTCTTCATGTAGCCCACGTGGTCTGATTTTTTTCTTAGCATCCAGATTGTATAAGGATGCTGTTGTTGGTGCCATCTAGTCTGCTATGACCTGTAGCTAACCTATGCATGACAGAATGGAACACTGCTCAGTGCCATCCCTACAATTCTTCCTATGCCTGGGCCCATGGCTGCAGCCATTGTATTAATCCAAAATGACATCTTGCCACCCTTGCTTCTTTTTTTTTTTTTGCATCACTGCCCTCTGGTGGGAGTAGGAGGCCCAGCCTTGCTCCTGGAGAGCTGCTGCACCCTTCCTTCTTCCAATACAGATCGAGTTGTCTTTTTGGCAGTTCATAGTACTTTCAATATTCTTCTCCAGCACCACAATTCAATCTTATCAATTATTTTACAGCCTTCCGTATTCAGTGTTTATCTCTCACATACCTGTGAGGCAATGGAGAGTTCCATGGGTTGGGGGAGGTGCACCGTGGTCCTCAAAGTAACACCCTTCCTTGTTTTTCAGTACTCTATGAAGGTCTTCTACAGCAGATTTACCTCCTGTCAAATGTTTTTGATCTCTTGACGGCTGCTTTCAGGAGCATTGGTTGTGGAGCCAAGCTTCTACCACTGTGGGAGTCATTTACTTGAATAAATCTCTCTTTCTCTCTCTCTCTATATATATATGTATATGTACATATATATGCACATGTAAATGTCACTGGATTTTGTTTTCCAGAAAAAGCAGTCTAAGATAACCATTTACCCCAACAGATTAAGCAAATGTATCTGAAGTTCACAAACTGGTGGAAAACCTTAGAATTGCTATGGAAGGGATAGCTACTGAAATAGAGATCTCATGTGATTCAGTATCTTTAATTTTAAGTGAACATCTTTGCCTCATCAAGCCTTGACTCTTAAAAGTGTTGTGCGGGCTGAGCCCCGGTGGCCTAGTGGTTGTGCACGGGACTGTGGCCCACTGGGACGGAGGCTCAATTCCAGCACTGGGGCTGGGCCTCCTACTCCCACCACCCGAGAGCAGTGATGCCCCCCCAAAACAAACAAACAAACAAACAAACAAAAAAACAAAAGTGTTGTGCAAAGATCAGCTAACTCACAGAGCTCATTTTTCCTTATCATTTTTTAAGCAATATCCAAGCTAATGAAGACCATTTTATTCATTGAACAATAAGTCTTCTGAGGAGACATCTGGGTCAGTTAAATTCTACACAGAGAAATCAACTTCAAAGGTTTCATTGAGATTCGAAAAGTTAATATTAATATATATAGATAGATTATCCTATCTATATATATAGGATAATCAAGAGGACTTATTAAGAAAACAGTTCAAAGCATATTGAAAGCAACATTGGTATATGCGAAAAGGGCCAGGGAAATTAAAAAAAAAATAATTTTATCGGGGGCTCTTGCAGCTATGTAACATTCAATACATCATCTGTATCAATTACATTTGCACACATGTTGCCACATTTATTTCCAAATATTTCTCACTTGAGCCCTTGGTATAAGCTCCTGCTCCCCCCGCCCCCTCTTTTTTTAATGAATAATTTTATTGGGTACTCCCCTCATGATCCATACACACATCAGTTGCATGCAGGCCTCATTTGCACACTTGTTGCCATCATCACTCTCAAAACTTCCTCCCTCCACCTAGGCCTCCAGTTCCAGCTTCCCATGTTTTCCTTCCCCCCTCCCCCATGAACCTTTAATAATTTACAAATTGTTATTGCTTTTCCATATCGTGCACTGTCTAATGTGTCCCTTCACTCACTTCCCTGTTGGCCTTACCCCAGAGAGGAGGTTATATGTAGATCCTTGAAATTGGTTCCCCCTTTCTATTCCACCATCCCTCCACCCTCCCAGTATCACCACTCTCATTATTAGTCCTAAATTCCCCATGTTTCTGACTCCGGTGTACATCCCCTGCTCTAGCCAGACTTGTCTGGTAGAACTGGGAGCATGATAGTGGGTGTGAGGAAGCATTTGAGAACTAGAGGAAAGATGCATATTTCATTGTTACTACACTGTACTTTAACTGGCTCATCTCCTCCCTGCAACTCCCCTATAAGAGGATGTCGCTTCACCTATTGATGGGTTTTGGGTTGCCAATCTGTACTCCCCCTTTTTATATCATTATTTGATGTTATTTGATGCCTGACACCAGATTCCTTCAACACCTCATGGTCACACAGACTGGTGTGCTTCTTCCATGTGGGCTTTGTTGCTTCTGAGCTGGATGATTGCTTGTTTACTCAAGCCTTTAGGACCTCAGATGCTATATCTTTTCACAGCTGGACACCATCAGCTTTCTTCACCACATTTGCTTATGCACACATTTGTTGTCAGCGATCATATCAGGAAAGCGAGCACGCAATATCATGATTTTTGGTTCTTAAACCCTGATTACTGATTCCTTTGACAACTCATGGTCCCACATGCTGGTGTGCTTCATCCATGTGGGCTTTGTTGCTTCTGAGCTGGATGGGCCAGGGAAATTTTGTGTAGGATTTTTTTCTCCTTAATCACAACAATGCTACTGCCTATTCTTTGCTAAGAACAAGGGCTGTTCTACATGAATTTCATTGGGAAATTTACCCCTTCAATTCTACAGCCCTGATCCCCCCCTTTTAAACTTTTTCTTATTCTAAAAACTGAAAAGAAGAGCAATTTGAGTTCCTCAAGTATGCCAAAACTGCCATTTGACATGTTGTATATTGAAGGGAACAGATTCTTTAGGGAAGGGTCGGAGAGATGAGTGTAGCAATGATGAGGCATATAATGTTCGTCTAGTTCTTGAATACTTCCTCATCCTCCCACTATCACGTTCCCAGTTCTAGCTTACAAATCTGGCAGGACCAGAGGATGTACACTGGTACAGATAGGAACTGGAAACACAGGGAATCTAAGACAGAAGAACCCCTTAGGACCAGGGGTGAGAAGGGCGACAATGAGAGGATAGAGGGAAGGTACGGCTGAAAGGGAGAATGGATTGCAAGAATCTACATAGGGCTCCTCCCTGGGGACAGACAGTGGAGAAGTGGGTGGAGGGAGATGTTGGATGATGTAAGATATGACAAAATAAAAATAATTTATAAATTATCAGGGATTCTTGGGGAAGGGAGAGGGAAAATGAGGAGTGGCTATCAGGGGCTCAATTAAAAAGCAAGTGTTTTGAGAACAATGAGGAAAACAAATGTACAAAAGTGCTTGACACAATGGATGTATGTGTGGAATGCGCTAACAGTTGTATGAGCCCCCAATAAAATGGAAAAAATAAATAAAGATAAAATCAATAAAAATGTACAAACAATAGCACATTAAATAATAAAAAAGAGAAATACTACTTTGAAAAGTGTATAGACATGGAGAGGATATGTCAAGACACTATAGCTTCACATTTTGATATTTCAGCTTGATAAATATTTCTATGATGTTTTAGTACTACTTCTTGACTTCCCTTCCTAAGAGAAGGCAGAGGGGAATGAAATAACTGAAGAGGAAATGCCGTGTAATAATGGAGACAGAGAGTGAAGTGCTACAACCTCATGTGAACCAGTAAATCCCAGTAGTTAATAGAAGTTGAAAAAGGTAGACAATATATGATTCTTTGGCACCACTTAAAAGGAACCTACTTTGCAAATATCTTGCTTCTAGACTAATTTGAAGCTTCTTGCCTCAAGAATTTTAATATAATACATTTGTGTTGTTAAGTTGTGATTAGTAAGTTGTGATTAGCTATGTTAGTAAGTTGTGATTTGTTAGAGCAGCCATCAGAAATCAGTACACCGGCCAAGACATGTTGGAAGGACCTTACTGGTTGACCAATACAGGATGGCAGAAATAATAGATAGCCACAAACTTGCAAACCTTTTAGCAATGCCAAACATCCTGAAACAATTAATCTCTGGGGATACCAACATCCATCAGCAGAACACAAAGGCAAAGTCTAGATGCTCCTCTGGTGATCATGAAGGATGCCGTTGGCCACATATGGTGCAACTATTGGTCTCTCCCCACTTAGATCCCAGGAGAGTGGAGCAAAATGAAGAAAACTGGAAACACGTGGAAACAGTCCAAAGGACCGATGGATCACATGAAACTCAACCTCCATAGTCCTGAGTTCAGATGGTTCATTCTACTACCAGATGGTTCCATTACTCTTTGCCTACCATTGCCAACAACTCTGAAATGAGTCACAGTAGAGAGTCATGGATAGAGTGGGGGAAACATATGGAACAAAACTCAATATAACAAGGAAGACCAGGCTTACCGGTTGGGTGTGAGGATGATGAGTGGAGCCCCCCAAACTAGGGGTCTTGGTGACTCTTAGGCCTGCAACGGAACTCACCCTCATGGCTCAACTTTTGACCAAACACTAGATCAGCCAATAGGAGAACAATGGCACCACAGGGGTGCATGTGTCTTGGAAAAATTAACTCTGTACATTTCGTCATGACCTGAGTTGACTCTGATGACTTGCACCGAATGGGATGAGCCAGGGATGCATAGTTCAGACAGTAGTTGCTGACAGCCAGCCTCACACACACTTCCAAATGATCATCAGTCATGGTGAAATGGTACTTGGACTTAATGATCTTTAATATTGGAAAAGGTGGCCTCACATACATAAGTAGAGCCAAATAATGCAGCCAAGGAGGTAGCACATTACTCTGCAAGTAAGTTCCACAACTGTTGATGTGCTCTGGCCTTCAGCTGAATGTAGACCTAGAGTGTTAAAATCTCCCATTCCATATGAAAGTGATATACTTTTGTCTCTGTACTTGGTTGAGCTCCCCCACTTATTTTAATATCCCTTTTTACGAAATGTGTAAGAGGAAAAAACCCAGGGTCTAAAAATTGATGATAACTTAGTTTTCCAGTTTTGCTGTGCTTATCACAGCTGTTTTTGCATGCGTTTGACACCTAAGCCTGCATCCGATTGGCTGTGCTATGTATCAATTAAGTAAGGAGATTGACGACAGACTTAGCTCTATTTGTAAATGCCACGCGCTCCACCTACACTGCATTTACAATCAACTAGTAGATCGTGATGGGTGTATTGAGCGCCCCTGTCCTAAACTGTGAGGTAATACATGTGTTGTTTTTTTTTAAAAAAACCCTAGCAAAGTTAGTTATGAAGTTTGATAGGTACAGGCTATAGTCAAATGTAGGCAAACAGGAAGCAGAGATCACAAGCTCAATGCAAGATCACTCTGAATTTTAAAAAGGCTTTACATGAAAAAGACAACCACAACAAAAGAACTTGATCATTGCCACGGCTGAAGTAGATAGACTAACATGGAAATGAACAGTGCAAGTACTCACACCTAATTCAAAAGTGTGTAGGTAGCCAGACACAGGATCATAGTTAGTAGATGTACACAATTTAAAAATTAAAATATTGTGAAGACTGCATACTTTCAAGGAATATGTGCATATTTCTGAAAATTTTGCAAGGTATAAAGAGTAATGTAATTAAATATCCATATATCTGCCAGCATAACAAAGAGACCATAACCTGTACCATTAGACTCTGTGTCAACCTTACCCTTTTAAGAATAAGCATGACCTTGACATTTTGTGTTCATCATTTTCTTCCTTCCTTTAATTCCTGAGTATCTGAAATGTGCTCAGCTTGCAAATATTTGGAAATTAATGTAAATCAAATCCCAGTGTTCATCTTCTTTCAAGTGAACTGTATTGATGAATGATTTATGTACAAGATACTTTGTTGCTCTTAGTTGTCATCTCGTCGGTCCTCACTCACAGCCACCCTGCAGACGATTGGGTGAAACCCTGCCCTGTTCTGACCTGGCCTCACAATCTTTACGCTTGAGCCCACTGCTGCCGCCAGTATATCACGCCATCTTTTCTCAATAGAACTTACCAACTCTCGAATGAGTTTTGACAATTGTATGCTCATAGACTAATTTACCAGCACCGCAATCACTGTGCAGGATGTTGTCTGCACTGACAGGAATTTCCTAGTGGGCCTTCCCTCTTACGTAGGGCATAGGAAATTGCTTCCCCTCCACCCCACTATCGATTCACTTGAATTGGCTATATTTTCACGAACTTTGAATACTCTCTTTGGATTCTTCCAATTGGCATATGATTTTAAAACTTTTTCGTGATTTTGGGAAAGTCAGTAGTTGATTGCTTTTTGTTGCTGAGTGGCATTCCATGCATACCCATTCCCCTACTGATGGGTATTTTGGTGATCTGGTAGCTCCTAATGATTCATGCCTTCGCCTATTAATGCCTTTGGGAGATTTCTTTTCTGCTGTTGGGCTTATTTAGGAACTTGCTTCCAAGACCCAGAAGCTCCTTCTTCTTAGCATCTCAGGCCAAGTTAGAATGAGCAAATGCGTCAAGGGAGGAGGCAATGCAATTGACAGCATCAATCTTTTTCAGAATTATTTTCTCTTCAAGGTCTTGGACTCCTATCTCTTGGTAGCTCTTTGATGGCTCAGACTTCTGCCAGTAAGAACGTTTCTTTGTTTGGCCTGGAGCAAGTGTCTAAAGCAGCAGTTCTTAACCTGTGGATCTCCACTCCTTTGGGGGCGAACGACCCTTTACAGAGGTGGCCCAAATCATAACAGTAGCAAAATTACAGTTATGAAGAGGAAACAGAAATAATTTTATGCATGGGGGGGGGTCACCACAACATGAGGAACTGTATTCAAGGGTTCCAGCATTAGGAAGGTTGAGAAAAAAATCACTGTTCTAAAGCACCCATTCCCAATCAGAGTTCCTTGAAAGGAATACATCCTAATATGCATGCATACTGTGTGATGAACTAAGTTCTAATTAGACTCCTCAGAGATTGTAGAGGAACAGAATTGCCACGAGTAGACAATTAGCTTTCCAGAGGAGTCTGGCAAGAAGACACAAGTCAGAACCATGTACACCGACTAAACATCAAAATGAAGAAATGCTGGCTTAATGCCATCCTAAGCTCATGACGAAGAATTGTTAGAAAGAAACCTTGCTCACAGGAACTCAATTGTTGAGTGTGCATATCCTGAGCTTGGAAGTTTGATGGAGAAAAGTGAAATATGAGCAGACCAACGTTAAGTCTGGCATTTTACATCACTTCTGAGATCAGGGTCCTGGTACTTGTCACCCATGTGAGGAAGGTGATAATACCAAACAAGAGAGAGAAAGATAGCAAGGAATGGAGATGGAGCATTCCTTTTTGATTTCAAGGTATTACATGGACACATTGAGAAAGACTTTATTTTGTGTGTTTCTCCCCCCGCCCCCTTATTTCGCACAAAGTATCCTATGGAATTCTGGCATCACAGTAAAGACAAGTAATGATCTTCTTATGGATGAAAGGTCTACAGTAGAATAAAATAAACCTCGACTATGATCTGATTTGGTGGGAACCTCATGTCCTCATCAGACGGAAACTTCACAGTGATGTTCTTGAGTACTTAGACTGGGAGTAACTGCATTTTTCTTCTCGGTAGGACTTTGTTTCTCAGGTTATAGGCATTAGCTTTCTAGGCAGAAAGTGAGCACAGAAAAACAAGGTAACAAAGCCCAGGTGGCTGAATTAACAGAACTTAACCCTAGATCTCCTTATCTTGGTTTTCTCTTATTGCTATTTGATATGCCACCTATGATACAAATTGCTTTGCTTCCTTTTATTACAATGTGACTTCACAGATCTTTGTGTATGTAGTTCATTCTGTACTCAGTGCTCAAGAAGTGTCTAGTTCAGAGAAATAATACATTAGGCATTAGTAGAAAGAAAGGATGAATGTACTAGGTAGAATTTCCTTTTAGGATAAGCACTTAACACAAGTCTTCAAGAATAAGAAAAGAGAAGCAAAAAGTGTCATGGAAAATGGTTCTTTCTTTCTGTGTCCCAAAAAAGACAAGAGAAGAAGGACTCTATCATCCCTCAGGTCAGGGTTCGCTTTCCCACAAGTACTCGCCACAGAGCACCCTGAACATCAGGGTTTCGGAGGCTGTAGATGAGGGGGTTCATCATGGGGTTGATGAC
>PVJH01021310.1:5480-38974 GCA_004026705.1 Nesogale talazaci
CCAACCAACCAACCAACCAACCAACCAACCAACCAACCAACCAACCAACCAACCAACCAACCAACCAACCAGCCAGCCAGCCAACCAACCAAGCAACCAGCTAATGAGCCAACCAATCAACCAATCAATCAACCAACCAAGCAACCAATGAACGAACCAACCAACCACCCAGCCAACCAACCAATGAACTAACTAAACAACCAATGAACCAATGAACCAACCAGTTAGCCAATCAACCAACCGACCCACCAACCAACCAACCAACCAATGAAGCAACCAGTCAACCAATGAACCAACCAACCAACCAACCAACCAATGAACCAATGAAGCAACCAGTCAACCAATGAAACAACCAACGACCCAGCCAACCAACCAATGAACCAACCAGCCAGTCAACCAAGCAACCAAGCAGCCAAGCAAGCAAGCAAGCAACCAATCAACCAACGACCCAGTCAACCAACCAATGAACCAACTAAACAACCAACGAACCAATGAACCAACCAGTTAGCCAACCAACCAACCAACTGACCAACCAACCGACCGACCAACTAACCAACCAACCAACCAACGAACCAGTAAACCAATGAACCAACCATCCAGTCAACCAACCAACCAACCAGCCAATGAACCAATCAACTAGCCAACAGACCAATGAACCAACCAGCCAACCACCCTCCCACCCACCCACCAATCAATCAGCAAACCAACGAACCAGTCTGCCAGCCAGCCAAGAAAATGTAATCCATGGTGAGGAGAAAAGCCAATGGATGGAAATCAGTGAAGAAATTACAGAGGTGACTGAATTAGTAGGGAATACCATGAAAATAGTAATCAAAATCCTATGTCACACGGTCAAAGTGGTGCGCTAAAACATAAGCATGCTAAAGAGAGACAGACATATTTTAAAAAATTAAAATACCACATGTGAGGGTAAAACTGCTTGGGTTGAGTTTAATAGCAGATCAGACACTGCAGAAGCAGAACTTCATGAACTTGAAGACGTAGCGATGGGAACTCCCCAAACATTAAACAAGTAGAAGAAGGACATGGAAAAAAAAACCCCAAATCATCCTGGAGCAGAGAAACAACTTCAAAGGGTGAGGAATGAGGGGACTTCAAAAGCCCACGAAAAGCCCCGTTCTTTCCATGCTGCTTCCAGGAACGTGCCAGAGCTCTCACAGCTGGAGTTTCTGGAGGAGGATGCAGAGAGGCAGAAAAGGAGTGGAAGGGGAGGCCTCTGAATGTTTCCCAAATGCGATGAGAACCATCAACCCACAAATCCAGGAAGCTCATGGAGCCTTAAGCCAAGGCAGCAGGAGGCGAGCCACGCAATTGGACCAAAATCCAGCGTGAGAAGACACCATCTGAAACGCAGCCTGTGAGGAGAGCACGCTGTGAACAGAGGTGGGGAGGACTCTGAGGGGTGGAGAACGAGATGCAAACTCACACCCAGGCCCCGCTCTGCCTGCTGCTCGCCAGTTTACTGCCAACACAGCCTTGGCTGCGAGCTCGCTCTCTGCCGGGGGTGATGCCAGCTCACAACAAGCCTGCAGGGCAGGGCAGAATGGCCGTGGGTTTCTGAAGGTGACTCTAGACCAGAGGGTTCAGCCGGTCTTTGTCCCGGCTTGGAGGTGGCCAAGGCCAAATGCAGCCAGGGAGGTGTATGACCTTACAGGGGACGGGCCATGTCACGGGCTGTCTCTCCCTCGAGGAGGACACACCAGATGACCGCACTGATGCCCAGGTGTTCACACAGGAGCACTGGGTCTGGGTGTCTGGCGCAGGAGGGCAAACTCCCTCGGATCTCTGTGAGGGAAGGGGTCACTGACGCTATCCTCTTGCAGCAGTGAGTGAGATGGTGATGGTGAGAGGTTTGGTAAGCACAGTAAGACGGGAGAAGAGTCGGGGCAGGGAAGCTTCTTCCAGCTTTATCCCAGGTAGTGAAAGATAGGCTCTGGGGCGATTAGATGCAACTTGCAGCCCCACTGGGTTCACCCAACCCAGTCTTGGCTGTCCTGGTTCAGACTGCAGAGGGCGGTATTGCATTTTTGCTAAGAAGACCACCTCACGATGTACCCTGACGGACCATGTGGTCAGAGACAGGATCATACCTGCATGCACCTGTGAGGAAAACCAATCACTCACCTATTATCCAGATGCGTGCAGCCACCACCAAAGCCGAAGATACAGACGGAAGCCTTTGACCAAGGGATCAAATATGCCAAGGTGCATTGATAATCTCCCGGAAATGTGGCCTGGGTGATAGAAATGACTACAGACTTGGCAGGAGAGAAGGGCTTCTGGGAAACAGAAAGTTTTCTCCACGTTGTCTCCCCCAAATATATGCCACACTTAGTTGCTTGCTATACATGGTACATAAGGATACACTTGGAGGTCGAGGAGAACAGGTGCCAGGTTACGCTAAGGGATATCAGCCAGCTAAAGCAATCAGATTGTTGAGTGTGTCCCACCCTAAGCAGGGCCCACTCCCTGAGGAATGAGTGGATTGCTTCCTGAAGGAGAGCCCAGGGATCAAGCCCTCTCCAGGGTGACCAAGCATGGGCCGCCATCATGAACCTGGGGGCTGCCCTTCTTGTCACATGGATACCCTAGTCCCTCCCCTTCCTATTATGTGTACAGCCCTAAGTCATCCCCTTCCTGTCACGCTATGCCTGTGGTACACTCCCTTCCTGTGATGGCGTGTGCCTATTGTATAGCCCCTAACCCTAACCTGTCACCACGCCTCCTAAGTAGAGATAAGCCATGGTTGGCAATGAATCGCTCTGTGCCCGGGCTGTGCGTGGACCTGGCTGTCGAGATCATGGCCATCCGGGAGGCGAGTCTGCGACCATGAAATGTGTCTGCTTTGTTTCACTCTCTCCCGTCTCTCCCACCTTCCTATGACCTTATCACCGTCCGGACATCCCAGTCACACAGTTGAACCTACTGAACCCGTGATTAGTTGTGGGGGGCGGGCGGGTTTCCCCCACAAGAGCTTTGTAAGACCAATGACGTATTCACTGTGAGGACTCTCCCCCTGCCTCCAAACATAAATAGGACTGCGCACGTGATCATCACCGGGCAGGACGCACCGAAGGCAAACGGTTGCGTGGAGGGAAACAGCGATGACGGCTGAGTGCCGTTGGTTAAAACAAGGCTTGAGGGCTGCGGACAGAACCAGTGACCAGCTGCTCTCCACCAGCTCGAGCAAGTCCACGAGGGCCACAGACACCAGGCCACATCATATTGACCGCTCGAACGAGGATGCTGTCCCGAGCGCAGACGCGGTGTGATGGGCTCCAGGGACGGAAGGTTGGAGGAGCTGCGAGGGGAGCGAGACCATCAGGCAGCTGGAAAGCAAAGGGTCTCCTGAAAAGATAGGCGGCAGGACAGAGAGAGAAATGCCAGCAGAGGCTGTGGGACTGGCTGTGAGCACCGAGAGACGGGCAGCAACGATGAAGGAAGTCAAGTTGCCGAAGCCCAGATTTCAAAGACCGTCTTAAGGGGAAAGAGTCACGTCTCAGAGGCAAATGTGCCAAGACCAGCAGTGGGGAAGATGAGACCCTGCTTGGCATCTCTCAGGGAGAGAGGACTGGCGGAGAGAAAGCTCAAGCCTTTGACCTCCGTGTCGAAGGAAGGAGTCTACAGAAAGGTGGGAGGGATGTGCAGGGGTCCTCTGACAGAAAGGACTGGCTGACCTTCAGCTGCGCCCCAAGGTCGAAGACAAAGGAGTCAGCTCCACGGAGTGAATTGGAGCCAGGGATGGACAGAGCATACCAAGTAAGGTGTCTCAACAAACGGGCACGATGCAATTGGCACTAGCTCCTGGAGGCCCAGAGCTTGGATGACAGCTACTTGGTCAACCCACTGGGAGAGCTTCAGATTTGCGCTTGCTTCAAAGAAAGGTGACTCACCAGAATGCGGCAGCGACGGTCAAAGAATATCATTAGCATGACACACAGTAAATGTGAGCTCGGTAATAAGTGTGGCAGCCGGACACGGGCAGGGGCCTGCCAGGCATTTGGGAGAGGACGTGGAAGGACACTGCTGACAGTGGCTGGAAGAGGAAACCAGGCAGATGTTTACTTGTTTCTCATGGACGGGGCAGCGGCGTTTGACTGTGTGGTTCAGAACAAACCAAGCAGAACAAAGAGTGGGCATTCCAGAACACTTCACTGGGCCCACGTGCACGTCGTCCAGAGACCCAGGGGCCGAAGGTGGACCTGAACAAGCTTAAAATCAGGAGGGGTGTGCTCAACGCTGACGTCCTTTGCCACATCTGTTCTGCTCACTGTGAGGCGCTGGTCTGGACGGGGCACAGAACACTGGGAAGGGAGGGAGGGAGACTCCTTTACAGCCCGTGACATGCAGGGCTTTCCACGCTTGTGGAAAGCAAAGGGGATTTGAAGCACGGGTGGGCAGAGATTCAAGGCAACGGTCAGTCTGGATCATACCTCAATATGTGTTATAAATCCCAACTCCTGTCCCTGTGGCAACAGTTCCATGTGGCAATGGTTGTCTGGCTATGGCCATGAGCCTGCAGCGGTGGAGGGTGTGTGTCTAAAAGGAGTCCTGTTGAGGGGAGAGAGCCAGCGCTGGGGAAGAGAGAGGTCGGATCAGGGAGACACGGGAGCCGAGAGGAGAAAGGCTTCCGGAGGCCCGGGGGCATTCATCTGCACTTACAGCCTCCTCCACGTGGAGAAAATGAATTTCTGTTTGTGAAACCACTCCCTGGCGTCGTTTCTGTTCTAACAGCGCCCGCAATCGCGAAGCCATCGTACTGAGGTTCTTTTTAAATTTTAATAAATCATCTTACTGGGAGCTTTTACAGCAGTCCTCACATTCCGTACATCCATTGTATCAAGCACATTTGTACACATGCTGCCACCATCAGTTCCAGCCGCTTTTCTTTCTGTTTAAGCCCTTGGTATTGGTTCTTCTCTTTTCCCTCCCTCTCCCCCCTCCCACCCTCATGGACCCCTGATAAATGATAAACTGTTGTTGCTTCATATCTTATACCGCCCGATGGCTTCCTTGGCCCACATTGCTGTTGTTCGGCCCCTCGGGGGGGGGGTGGTGGGGGAGAGGGTGGAGCTATATATCTAGCAGTGTAGTTGGTTCCCTGTTTCTCCCCCTTCTCCCCCCATTTTCCCCCAGCTTCCCAAACACACACCATTCCTCTAGTTCTTTAAGGCTCCTCACTCTCCACCCCCACTATCATGACCCCAGGTCTACCTTAGGAATCTGGCTAGACCAGGGCATGTATGGCACCCACCCAGGACAGGTGACCGTCAGGGACAGTGGGAGCAAGGGGTACCAGAGGACAGGTGTTCTTAGAATCCCCCCCCACTCAGTGCCACTGAGCCAGGGAGGAGTCATTCAATCCCACAGGACAGGGTAGAACCACCCCTACGAGGCTTTCAAGATGGTAACTCTGTGAGACTAGCGCGCCTTGTCTTTCTCCCGAGAAGGGGCTGGCCGTTTCAAATGGCCGACCTCGTGGTTTAAGTGGATCGACGTGTAACCACTGCATCAAAGGACGTCGCAATGCAATCCGGGTGTCCACGCAGATGGGAAAGTCCAACCGGGCCGTCTGGGCCTCCACCTTGTCCTGCTCCGGCCACCTGCCCACCCGCCGCGAGGGCTGAGAAGCAGTCCTCAGGGTCTGCTTTCTCCTGACAACCCGCTCCAACACCCGAGATGACCGTCACCATCCTGGCTTCCCAGGAGCAGTCTGGCTGCAATTCCAAGACAAATTTGTTTCACCTTCTGGTGGCCTGTGGTGGGTACATCATCTGCTGTCCATCTGAGAGGATTGAGAGTGAAGGGGTGGAGTCTGGCCCGTCGATCAAGTCATAGCTTGTTGACCTTCTTGCTGACAAGCCACGTACAGAAAGACCGATGGCAGTCATAGCCTCGGAGCAGAAGGAACCACGGGGAGACCCCTGCTTGCGCTGAGATGCCTCTATCGCCACTGGGTCCACAAGACTTCCCACCCACTGGTCTGTGATCCTCCTGCATTTGGTGTCATCGCATGTGTTGCGTGTGTCTGAAGAGGAATTTATAGACCGATACTGGATGTATGGTACATAGACCGTAATCGGACTTATGGCCTTGGACTAGAGTGGGCTGGAATGCTTTCTTCATGTATAATTGCCCTTGTACAGAAAGTTCTTTCCACACACACACACACAATGACGATTCACCACAATTAGAAGGGATGCCAGCCAGGGTGCACTCAGAGTTTGCAGAAAAGGCATTTGGCAAAATCCAAGATCCATTCAAAATAAAGCTAGGGGTCATTGCGTTCTCTAAAGGAGGTCAAGGGCATCTACAGAAATTCAGCAGCTCATAATATTCTTCACTAGTGAAGGACAGAGCCCCGCCCCCTGACCCCTGCAACCCCGTGATCAGGAATGAAGCAAACAGGTCTCCTCTCACCCTTCAGGTTTGCAGGGGTGTGGGTGTGGGGTTAGCCGCTGCAATGAGACAAGCAAAGGAGGTGACATGCACACCGGTGAGGGAGGAAGGCACAGTCGTTTCCTTTTACTTCCCGAAATGGTTAAGCAAGCGAAGAATCCCTCAAAACCGCTCACCCATCCGGGCAACCCCTCCGTGATGAGCGCAGACAAGGCAGTCGTAGGGTCTGCGGGTAACCTGCAATCGCTGATGGCACCTACCTCTGCCAGTCACAGGCAGTTGGACTCTGAAGCAAAAACACGAAGCCTCGTCTATATAAGGACACGCACAGGGAAGAAAGAGAAGGGTAAAAAAGAGAGAAATACTCGGGGGAACTCATAGCAAAGGATATATAAGGCATGTGGGTAAAAACTCAAATTCTTCTAAAAGAAATCATGGAGGGTAATGAAATGGTGGGAGATGCCACGCTCACGGATAGAAAGACAATATGATAAGGATCTCAATTCTTCCCAACTTCAGCCACAAATTTAGGGCAATCAAAGTTAATATCCCAGCAAGATAATTATTTTAGATAGTGACAAGCCAGTTAGAGAGTTTATGTAGCAAGGCAGAAGGCCACAGAAGAACCCTGCCAGTGCTGACAAAGAACAGTGAGTGCTGCCAGATGGAAGCGGCCCAATTCAAGACATACCATAAAGTGACCATCGTCAAAACAGTCCGGCATTGTCGCAGGAACAGTGATGTAGAACAGGGAGGCCAGATGGAGACGGAATGCAAACACAGCCCCCTGGTCTGGCATGCAGAGGCACAGGCCACTCAGTGGGGAGAGGGTCGTCTTTACTGGAGGAACTGGGATTGTTTCCAGTGGCCCAGAGTTTGATGCATTACGTACAGGCCACGAGGATGGTCCATAAAGAAACAGGTAAGTGGGGCGGGGAAAGGAGGGAGGGGAGGAAACAGAAAAAAAGCTGTCCTTCATTGAGAGGAAGGAGTGGAAGTCACCGTCCAGCAAATGCAAGGACTAGCCAGGCACGGGGTGGCGATTGTTGCCAACACCTCTCCGATCAAGAATCTTACCCACAAGGCACGTCCACGGAAAGGTCTTACTATCCAGGGATATGAAGCCTGAGTACAAGAAGTACAAACCATCTGAGCAGATGCCCCACCAAGGAAGACCCAGACGCGCTGGGGCCAGGTTGATTCTGGCCCGGCAGCCCCTGGGTAGAGCAGAACTGGGTTCCAAGTTCCTGAGGCTGTGAATCTGGCCCAGAGCAGACGCCTCCCGGGGAGCGGCCAGCAGGTTCCAGCTGCTGCCCTTGTTTGCAGTCGGGGGCCCCATTCTCAGCCCACTTCTATACCAGGCCTCCCTCTTCACCACAGTGGACATGAACCCCGACCCGCTGCCCCTGAGCCCACCCCAGTCTCCGCGATCTTGCAGGACCGAGGTTTCCTGGGCTGTAGCACGTTGGACTCCTACCGCAAGGTCAGTTGTTCGAGCCCTGCAGCCTCGCTGTGGAAGAAAGTCGAGGTTGTCTGCTTGCCACGAGATGGACAGCCTGGGATGCAAACTCACGGGGGAGGGGGACGGTTTTACTCAGTCTGCAGGGTCCTTCTGAGTCTGGACTGTCTCCACAGCAGGGACCTCTTGTTTTTAACCCCTGGCTGCAGCAGAGGCCACCCCCGTGGCCTGCAGAGCAGGCGGTGAGTTTCAACCACTGCACGCAGTCTTGCAGCACACCGCTCACCCCACTGTGGTGCCAGGGTCCCTTCTGGTCAGAGAAGGGTCACTGGAATAATGCCCACAACAGGAAACGACGGTCCAGTGGCCGGACTGTCCCTGGTCACAGGTGGAACCTGGGGAGACCCTGAAAAGACAAGGCCTTCCCGAGGGGCCTCGGCTCCACTGCTGGTGACCACAGCAGATGGGGAGCAGCAGCAGGCTGTGGTCAGTGCTGGGGCCTTGGTGGGGACCCGGCGTCGGACATGGCAGAGAATGACGCATCTGACCACACGTGAGTGGGACGGGGCGCGGAAACCAGCGCCAACGAGAGGAAAAGGCAGGTCCTGGCCCCTTCCTTCGAGAACTGACCCTAGAGAGAGGGGAGCCCTGGCCACAGCTGGGGGAGGGGAGGGGCCCGGCAGCCGGCTGTGGACGCGGCAAGGTGGCTGACCTGGGGTTCTGGGACCCAGATGATGAAGTCCGTGCGGCTGAGGAGCGGCCATGCGGCTGGTTGGCGTGCTGCCTGTCCATGGTGGGCCGCTGTCGGGGTCGGGGGGTGGGGTGGGGGGAGCCACGGGTTCCTCCCTCAGGCAGCTCAGCCCTGTCTCTGGGTGCCCCTCCCCCACCCGCAGCCCTGACCTCACCCTGAGGTCACAAAGGCTCCAGCTCCGTGTGGCTCTGCAGGACAAGGTGGCAGGGCAGACACCTGGTTCCGAGAAGGGCGCAGGACCGAGGGCACCCGTCGTGTCTCCGCAGGCAGAGGGGCACAGGACCCAGCATGATGTGGCAGGCCAGAGTGGTGCTGTGACGTGCTGGGTGACGGGGACAGACCCCGTCCTCGGTCTCCTCTCCGGTGGTGTCTGTGTCCGTTGTGTCCTCTCCCCGCGTCCTCGGTCCCGCCTGTGGCCGTGATGACCTGACCCAGCGTCTGCGATGATCTCCCTTGTCTCCCATGGTCCAAATTAGCGGCAGGTTGTGTGTTGGACTCCTGCTCCATCCCACAGCCATGGAGTCAGCTCACGGGACCCTGTGGGACAGGGTTGAACGCCGCCCCCCCCCTCCCCCCGTGGGTTTCTGAGATGCTCACGCCCCGGGAGCGGCTGGTGGTCTTGAACTGCGGTCCTGGTGTACCGCTGCTCAGGGTGAAGCCCTTGTGCCTCCCAGGGCTCCTTTTGCACTGGGCTGTGGACTCCAACACCAGCCGTTCAAAAGCAGCAGCAGCTTCTCTGGAGAAAGCTGAGTCAGGACACTCACTGGGGCAGAGGGCGGCTCTGAGTCGGCTGCGTCTGGCGGCAGTGAGATTAGAAGGAGCCGCGTGACCACGAATCCTGGGGACACCATGATGACCGCGCACGAGGGCTTCTCTGGTCCCCAGGAACACTCCTGGCCCTGTGTCAGCCGCCAGCAGTCCGCCTTCAAGGAATGCTCAGAAAGAACACGGCCCCTCTTAGGGGAGCGCCCCGCTTCGCCCCGGGATGAAGTGCGCCGTCTTCCTTCACAAGTGTCAGCGGCTCCGTCTGCAGTAATGGCACCACAGACTCAGGGAGGGAGCCTGCCCAGTCCAGCCTAGGGGAGACCGAGGGGCCCCCGCTAAGCCTGCTGGGTCTGATCAGGACGAGCTGCCCTCAGCCGCTTCTTTGGTGGCGTTTGTTATGCGGCGGGTGGGTAACTGACTGACGGTCCCCGGCCTTCGTGCTGCGTGAGAGAGACCCAGGTCATCCCTTCTCACCCCGAGCTGGGTCTGGGGCCACACAGCTGCAGGATGGCCTGAGTCAGAGGCAGCCTGGGCTCCTGGTCAGGCCCCTCGTCCCTGTCCCTGCTGCTGGAGGACTCGGGGTTTTTGTGTGCTGGGCGAGGGAGGGTGCTCCAGGTTCGGTGTGGATGGTGGCCCCCAGGGCCGGCTGCTGGGTCAGCTAGCTCTCCCCGTGAGTGACCCCTCTGCCTCAGCTGGTTGTAGACTGCCACGTGTCTGCAGCCAGGGCCAAGGGAGAAGCTCCAGAGGCCAGAGAAGGCCACTGTGGCGGTCATGTGCTTATGTTAATTTCACGATTGAGATGTGGGGGTGGAGTCTAGCCTGTTAATCTGGAGGTAGCCATGAAGTAGCCAGTGAGGCCTCCGTGTGGGCATGACTTTCTCCTGAGACTTCTGGGAAATCTCGCGATATTTCCCTCGTGGAGATGAGAAGCCATCTCCCCAGTTGTTGGAAGTTAGTCTCTGAGACAATGAACTACAGAGAAGACAAGATGGCAGCGTCTGAGGAGCTGAAGGAGCCGGAGAAGCCACATGGCCTTGCCCTGATGGAACCAGACCTCCGAGGGTGGAGAAGCCGTGTGGAGACCCCTGCCAGGGCTGAGTTGCTTCTACCACCACTGGATGCTGTTGATGGACCCTGAGCCCTGGAAGCGAGGAGCCAAGGGGAGACCCCTGCCAGTGCCAGGACTCTGCATCCACTGGCCTGTGACTTTGTGAGTCGGAAGGAAACTTATAGACTGGTATCGGACATATGGCCTAATATCGGACTTATGTTTTGAACTGGACTGGGTTAGGATGCTTTCTCAATGTCCCATTCCTCTTGTATATAAACTGTACTCTTATATCCATATGCGTGTCTATGAATTTGTTTCTCTAGTTTACCCGGGCTCACACAGCCACTGTCCACCCCCAGAAATAATTGGTCTTTGGAGTTGGTCACTAGGGTGCAAGCCCCTGCTCCAGCACTGTAGGCTGGGCCCTTCTGTTCTGGGCCAGTGTCACCTCTCCCCGAGAGGGGCTGGGAACCTAACCAGTTCTCAATGTCCATCCCAGGACATGGCAGGGACACCCCTCTGTGGCCCCTGGGTGGGGGCACGGGTCCCAGCTGGCGATAGGGGGCTGACAGGAGAATAACCAGCATGACCCGTGTCCCAGGCCTCACCTGGCTCCAGGAGCTGGCTGCCACAGGTGGCATTCCCCCAAGGCTGTCCTTGTCCGAGGCTGAGAGGGGACATGCATGCTGGGGCTGCCCTGAAGGGCAGAGACCCCCAACCCCTTGGGTCTTGCCTTTTCCCAACCCTACCAGGGGCAGACAAATGGGGTGTTTGTTATTCCTCAGGCAGCGATGACAGACTGGCTGGGGTGCAACGCTCTGACCTGGACTGGGGTCTCCCCAGGATATAATGTGAAAGCAGGTTGGGGGTGGGAGGGACTTGCTGGCTTGTGCCCTGCGTCTGTCTCCCAGAGAGGTCCCAGGTCTCAGGGCACCCCAGGATCTGGGGATCCAATCTCTGTAGGCCAGGCTCTGCAGAGCTCCCCGGGGTGGGGAGGGGGGTAGTTGGCTCTCAGACAGGCTGAGGGCCTTGGTGGGCGGTAGAAGCCCACCTATGCCGCGGCCAGCAGGAGGTCTAGCCTGGGGCAATGTTGCTGCCTCCACTTAGCCTGGAGCTCTCAGGGATCTGGTCCACTTGCCCCTATGCCCCCAGCTCTGACAGCTCCCCTTCCCCCTCCCCCCGTGTTCTTCTGCCCCTCTAGGGCTGGGGGTGGGGAGGGGGGAGTGGGTACGGACCACCGGGCTGCGCCTGCCGCTGTCACCAGCAGATGGCAATGTGGGCCCGGCCAGGAGCTGCGCGGGAGGGGAGGGGCCTCTGCTGGGGGAGGGGACACGGACCGCCCGCCCCCGCCTCTGGAGAACCAAGTAAGCAGAAGGCAGTGGCACCTGGGACCACAGCCTCCTTGTGTGGGGAGGCTGCCCCTGTCCCCATACCTTCACAGTTACCAGTGGGCGTCACTGGGCAGGGCTCTCAGTGCTACCTGGACCCGCTCAGGTCCCTAAGCCTCTCCCAGCTCTGGTCTGGTCTACCTCCAGCCTGGCTAGTCCCCTAGCATGTGAGACCCTCCAGCTGTCTCCAGGCCCCCCTCCTCTCCTCTCCCTCTCCCAAGCCAGACTTGCTGGGGTGTGGGGGGGGGGGAACTGCTCTCCTGCTCCTCTAGCTTCTGAGTCACCCTCAACCAGGCCAGCTCCCAGCCCCCAGCTCTGTTCCCAGGCAGGTCCTGCCCAGAGTTCCTGAAGGGAGTTCCTGCATCCCCCGTTGATGAGCAGACACCACCTCCGAGCAGCCCTCTGGGTTTCTCTGGACTGAAATGCTGCCTGGACTTGGAACTCCCAAGCACCTGTTGGGGCTGGTCCAGTCTGGGGGCTTTGCTGTCCAGGGGACAGTGTCCTTCCTCACTGCATCCCGCCCCCCACCCTCCATGGGATCCTCCATTTTTCTTGCTTCTCTATACTCCCTGGCCTGCTGTAGGGGCCCATACACCGTCCTTGCCCTGAGCCCAGGCCCCTGATGACCCCCTCAGCCAGAGGGCCCAGGAACTCTGACCTCTGCAAGGCTCCTGGTACCCTGACTCACTGTTCTCATTGCTTGACCTCCTGGAGGTATCCTGAGAGCCCCTAGGGCCAAGCCCACCCTCCCTGGCTCTCCCTGCCTCTTTACTCTGCATGGCCCTGTTTCCAGAAGCTTCTGCCCAGACCCTGCACGCAAGAGGGCCTGCTCGATGACCAAGAGGTCAGGACTGCAGAACAGGGTCTCGCCTGGGCCTCCTTGGACAGAGTGGGGTGCAGGGCCAGCATCTGGTCCCTGTGTTCCCAAGAGGACTGCCCAAGGACTCCCCCTCCTCCACACACCCCCCTAATCCCTCACAGAAAATAAAAAAAAACGAGAGGGGAAAATAGGAAACAGGAAAAGGTTTTCTCCTCCACTTTCTGAAATGAGATTTTAAAAATAACTCTGAGGCCGTGGCCGGGTCTGGCGAGGATTATCGGGGAGCGTGGAGGAGTGGGTGTGTGGTCGGCAGCTGCAGCATGCCTCCCCCAGGGGCCCCTTTGCGTGGAGCCCCTCCTCACCTCTGGGCAGCAGGGAGGAGCCCAGCTCTCATGAAGGGGGAGGTGGGACACAAGGGGGCTGTAGAGAGAGGAGGGTGTTTAGCTGCTCATGGGGACCCTGGGCTGTTGTCCATTAGTCTCTGGGGGATGGGCTGGGGGGCAGTGTCCTCTCAGTGTCCTCTGTGTCCTGCTGGAAACCCACCTCGGATCTGTAGCAGGCTGTCTTCAACTCCTGTATGAACCTGTTTGTGTGTCTCTCCTGCTGCACTGCTAATGCCCGGGGTGGGGGTACTCTCTCACTCCCGCCCCCCTAATCCTCACCTAGACTCTGACCCTGTACCCCGAGGCAAGCATCCCGTTTCCTTGTCTGCCTGGCACTGCCTCCCCCATGACGGCCGGGCTGAGTTGGTGACACCCTCTGCCTGGTGTCCCTCAGAGCCCCACGGCTCTGGTCACTGCCCACTGCCTCCTCCCACCACAGGTTCTTAGGGCTGTAGCCCTCAAACCCTGTCTTGGGGTCTGATGCCCCCAGGGACCAACACCCCAATCTGGGAGCCTCTGAGGGGGGCTTTGCACAGCAAGGCCTCAGAGATGGGGAGATGAATGGGTGGGACCTGGAGGTGGCTGCCTGTGTCCTGAGAGGGAGGGAGAGGGTCCCGGGCCAGGGGAGGAGCCGGGCAGAACACATGGGGCCACTGTGAGTGGGTTTGGCCGGGTGGCAAGGAGCCAGCGAGCAGCTATTGATTTAGATTCCAGTTTGGGTCAGGTTGCAGCATGCTTCTGGTGGCTGTGGGGGGTGGGGAGGGCAAGAAAAGACACAGCCTTAGTCCTGTAGGGCTGGGGTGGGTAGACACTGGAACAAGGGCCCATATGACTGATCACCCCCACAAGAGAAGGGAGGGGTGCAGTTCCTCTCCCGGGACAGGGGCTGTGCGGTGCTTGGGATTGGTTCACCTTGCAGACAAACAGGTCATGGCAGACGAGCCCACAGCATGCTCTGGGGAACATGTCTGGGTGGCAGGGCTGTGACAGGCACAGGGCTCATCAGAGAAAGGCCAGGTCCAGACTGTCTGTAGGGCTTTCAAGCATGTGGGTGGGGTGGGGGTGGAGTGGTCTGTGTGGGGGATGCCTTGTGGCATTATTGTAGCCTCCACAAATTGTATCCTTCAGTCTCTCAAACGTGCTTCTTCCTGTTTCACTCCAATCCCTTCCCTGCCAGTGCGCTCGACTCCCCGCCATGCTGCAGGGCAAGGCAGGCCTTCCTCTGTGTATATGTGTGTTTGTGTGTTTCTCTGTGTGTTTGCATGTCTGTGCATTTGTATGTCTGTGTTTTGTGTCTCTCTTTGTCTCTCTGTGTGCCTATCTCTGTGTTTGTATGTGTGTGTGTCTCTGTGTTTGTATGTCTCTGTGTATGTTTCTCTCTCTGTGTGGACATGTGTTTTGTTTGTGTGTATGCCTCTCTGTGTCTTTGTGTGTTTGTATGTCTACGTGTGTTGTATGTCTGTGTGTATGTCTGTATGTTGTGTCTGTGTATCTCTCTTTCTGTGTGGATGTCTGCGTGTGTGTGTGAATCTCTCTGTGTGTGGGTATGTCTCTGTGTGTTGTGTCTGTGTGTGTCTCTCCCTGTGTTGAGTGCCTCTCGCTGTGTTTGCATGTCTGTGTGTGCTTGTATGTCTCTGTGTGTGTCTCTCTCTGTGGATGTCTGTGTGTGGATGTCTCTGGACATGTATGTGTGTGTGTGTGTGATTCTGCCTCAGTGTCTCAGTTACAGCCCTTCACTTGGGTGCTACTTCCCAACAGAGACCAGACTCCCTGCCACGGCGCCATTCCGATCCAGAATGGCTGGCACAGGGTGTCCTCTCCAAGCTTCTTCCTTTGACCTCGGTGGCCGATCTTTCCAGGTTCCCTCCCACTCTGCCCTAAGGATGCTGGGTGCTGTGAGAGGGCCAACGATGGAGACAGACGTGGCCTGGTGGGACCCCCAGAGCTCTCCCAGCTCTGCCCACCTCAGTGGGGGCCCTTTAAGTGCAGAGTTCTTTCTTAGAAACCTGCCCATCCCCCCCTCTCTCGCAGCCTGGGAAACAGATGCCTGACTCCTGGCTCCTGCCATGGCTTCTCCCTGTGCTGGGGACCCCAGCCCTGCAGGTCTGCAGCCTCCGCCTCTGCCCTCCACCACCCCAGGTGAGGTGGGGGAGGGGGAGGGAGAGAGGAGGGAGGGCCAGGGGGCAGTGGTGAGGTGGGGGCTGCCTTTCCACCCAAAGCCTAGGGACTCCTGGCCTGAGATCTTCCAGGGTCCACCCACCCCCACCCCTGCTTACTGAACTTCGGGCTGTCAGACTATAGCCCCCATTGCTCTGTCTGGTGGCCCTGAAGCCCTAGCCCCTCCCTCTTCAGGTAACAACCTCAAGGCTCCCTCTCCCCCCACCACCCTGCTCTGTGCCAAGCTCTCCTTGGCAACCAGGAGCCACGGGAAGAAAACTCCACACCTGGGTTGTTCCAAGGGTGCACTTCCCAGGTACCCCAAGGCCAACTTCCTGCTGAGTCCAGCGCTCCTCCCTCTAAGAGGGCACGACTGCCCCTCCTCAGCACCCTCTCGAGCTCACACCCCTCTGACTCCCCTCTTAGCAGCCACCGTCCCCCAGCCGACATCACGGCCCCTTGGAGGCTGTTTTGACCTGGCTGCCTCCGGCTCCCTCCGAACCCACGCGCACCTGCACATCACCGCAGTAGCTCAGGTCGTCGCACGCACCCACTGCCAAGGCCGGGGCCATTGCTCAGGCCCCACGCGGGGGGGGGGTGCCTCTCTGCCCCCCGCCTTGCATGAGTGGGACAGGGGGTGGAGGCACGTCTGGGACAGGCCCCTGGCGGGCTGTGGTCCCAGAGAGAGAGGCTTCAAGGGAGCTGACATTCCCCTCCTGCCAGCCAGGGGCCAAGGACTGTGTTCAGACAGGATTATGGGGAAACTAGGTCTCTGTTCCACCAGATCTCCCCCCACCCCTGCAGGCCACCAGGCAGAAATCTAGAGCTTTCTGGCTTCTTCCGGGACTACCTTTGGGGTCCGACAGAACCCCAGCCTGACTTCCCCAGTGGGAAAGCATCCCTGGCCCCCCTGTGCTGCCAGGCCAGGGGGGGGGGCCTCACCCTCCTCCCAATTTCCTCCAGCCTCTCCCAGATGGGCATTCACCAATGTTTTCCACAGAGTCTCTGACAAGATCCCCCCCTGAGGACTCCACCCACCAGGGCCCCCCCCCCCACAAATCCAGACTTGGCTGTGGGGTCCCTCATGGTCACCTGATCAGACCATCCTGTCTCTCACATCTGGAACTTGTGCCCCCCATCACTGCTAGTGGTGTACACTGACCCTCACACCGGGCTGGCTTGAGGGGGGTCTCCATGTCTTTGCTGCTGTCTGTCCCTCAGGAATGAGACTTGCGCCCTCCGTGCACATCCACGCCTCTCCTGCCTCTCTGGGCCCTCCAGGTGGCATATTTCAGGAGTTTCTCCAAGCTCCCTGGAAGGGCAGCACCCTGTCTGTGCGTGTCTCCATACTGTCCCTGCTGCTCCCTCCCGCCACCCCCACCCCCGCAGGTGTGGCCGCTGCCCCGGAGCCCCCCTTCCCAGACATCTATGGTGGGGACCCGCAGCTCTGGGAGGCGCACTTCCGCGGCATCGGACGCGCCTACCGCGCACTGGGCAAGGAGGAGGACTTCGCCATCCGCGTGCTGACCGAGGACTTCACGCTGCCCTTCCCGTTCGCCTGGCCGCCTGGCCCCGACCCGGCCCGCGGGCCGCTCTTCTATGACCCGCGGGACCGCGCGGGCTTCGACTTCCTGCTGCGCGGCCCGGGCGCGCCGCCCCCGGTGCTGCTGCGCCCGCTGCACCTCACCGCGCAGGCGGCTGTGCGCAAGAGACGCCTGGAACGCCTGGCGCTGAGCTATGCCAGCGCCAGCGGCCCGCGGCCCGGCCTGGTCCTGCTGGCGCCCGAGCCCGGGCCCCCAGCCCCCGCCCCCGCCTGGCCTAGCCCGGGCTGCCAATAAAGAGTGGGGCCCCCAAAACAGAGGCCTCCGCTGTGCCCAACCCAGCCTCCTTGCTGTGGGAACGGAGCGCGCACCCTGGCGGGGTTGGGGTATGTCAGCGGGACTCCAAACCTGGACCCGCAGAGAGTCCAGGGTAGCCACTGACACCTGCTGTTCAGCGGCTCGTCCGACCCTGTAGGGCCGCAGCACTGCCGGATGGGCCCCCCAGGCTGTCCTCTCCAACAGTACCAGCTTGCTCCAGGGTGGGGTTCCAGTTCTGGGTTAGTTTAACCCACGGTGCCATTAGGGCTTCTCAGGGTTTCACAGGGATGTCGGATGACTGTGTTGAGGAAAGAGGAGGCAGATATGTCCTGGTGCTGATACCGGGGAGGGGGCCCCTGGGTACACCTTATCCACCTGCCTGCGAGGGCTGGCGTCCATGCCACAGGCAGGGTCACTGGGGCCTCCACACCTCTGAGCACATTCTGCTGGTTGGTGAGGCCTCGAGGGTGGGCAGAGAGGGGGGTGGGTGGGACGCAGGCCTAGGAGAGGGACTGGAAAGGCTCAGAAACTGGGGTCACCAAGGTGGGTGCTTTCCTACAGACCACAGGGACAGGGCTTCCACTCCTCCTTGGGAACGTGTCCTCAAAAAGGCCGCCAGTGAGCAGGTCTCCCTCCCTCTGGTAAGTTCCCTCTTCTAGGGACAAGCCTTGCTGGGGCTGGTGGAGGGGCAGGACCACTGTGGGACCTGGCCGGCCCTCCCCTGCCTGTACCAGGCACCCCGGCAGGGGCCCACATGGCATATGGGGAAGATGTGACCCCCACGCCCAGTCCTGACTCCCCCTGAATGGGGGCAGCTCCTGGGTGTGCTATGCATCTGGGTGGCCATGCTGGACTGCACGGAGAAGGGCACTTCCTTCCTAGACTCCTGCTCGCCCCTGGGAGAAAGAACAAGGATTTCTCAAACCGTTTCTGGATCCTGGGGTTGTGGCTGCTCTCCGGAAGAGGAGGAGGCCTGGGGGGGGGAGGTTCTGGGAGAGAGTCTCAGTCACCTCCTTTTCCTGGGACAGCCCCACCACAGACCCTTGTGGTGCCACCTGCCACGGCACATCGAGGGCTCAGGCTGCAGCAGAGATGGGTCTGCACAGCGATTCCAGCACCAGGGCTTGCCTGGGAGTCGATCCCGGGAAACGTCTGCGTGCTGTGTGGAGGCTGGGGGAGGCTGGGAAAGAAAGGCAGATTTCCCCCCCCTCCCCCACTAACTATCCCCTCGGGACTCTGCTGTCCCACCCAGCAGTGGCTGACAGACCTTAGAATTCCGCCCCCCTTCCCCCTCCCCTCACACCCCCGCCTGTCCCTGAGGGAGGGTCTGCCAGGGCCCAGACTTTACAGCAGTCCAGCCTGCCCTATGAGAGACCAAGTGCCCTTGCCCCATTCAAGCACAAACACGCCAGCAAAAGTGCAGCATAGGCATTTATAACAATTTATAAATATTTATAACAATCGGATAATCAGTATATATAATAATTGGGGGTGGGTTTTGCTCTTTTTATTATAAACTTCATTTCCTTAGATTTATTCTTTTTATCCCATGATGAACGATTGCTGTTGAAGCCTCCCAAAAGACTGGCCCAGGGCTGGGCCTCCATGAGGAGAGGGCGGTTCAGGGCCCAGCGCTGCCTCACTTACATGAGCGGCCGACTGGCGATGACTGCGGGGCCTGTAAGCTCTGCTCCTGGGCTTTGCAGATCCCGATGTCCCTGTAGGCCCAGGGGCTTTCAGGGGTGCAGGACACGATGACCACTGGATCCCCCAGAGCCAGCCAGGTCCTGGGTCAGCACGTGAAGGGAGGACAGGACCCACAAGAAAAGGGGAGTCTGATGTCCAGTTGGGGAGAATCAGGTCCAGGGCCCCTCCCTCGGGCTTCCAGGCTGAGCAGGGGTCTGGCAGGACTTCTGGTCACTTCACCCTCAGGCCTCAGTCCTGAAGGGCTCCCCCGTTCCCACCCTGACCCCCGAGCATGACCGCAGGGCAGCCAGACCTGCGGGGCTTAGAGCCAGCAATGGCCCTGCTGAGTCCTACCCTCGCCCCTTAGCCTGGAAGGATGCTGAGAAGGGACTGACAGCCCCGTCCACCGCTGGGCCTCGAGTGAGCCTTCTGGTCACGGTTGGCACCTTGGGCTTCACACAGACTGGAGCTGCAGGCAGCTGTGACCAGAGGTGGGGTGGGGACTAGCATCCACAGCACAGGCTCCCGGTAGGAAACACGTGTGTGCTGATAAGCTGCCTGTCGATGAGGGGCGGGCTCACTTCCAGGAGACAGAGGCGCCCCCACCCCTCGCTGGGTCGAGCAGCCAGCCACCCTAGAAAGGAGTTTGAAGGAGCTCTGCGAGGCCCTGGTGCACCGTGGTTAGGAGCTGGGCTAACTGCAGGGTCAGCGGTTCAAAACTGCCAGCCGCTTGCCGGGAGAAAGGAGGGAGGCTTTCGACTCCATAAAGGGCCCAGTCTCAGGAACAGACTGCTCTGTCCTGTAGGATTGCTTTCAGTCAGAATCGCCCTGGGGTCAGTGGACTTGACGCTCCCCCCCACCCCCAAGTTTGGAGCCTGTGATGGGTCGGGCACAGCATCTCTGGGGTCTTCGGCCCCCACATGTTTGAGAACACGGACCCTGGGCATCCTGGACCCCACTCAAAGGCCAGGTGGGTAAAGCAGTGCTGACTGCAGCAGGAAACAAGCGGGGTGGTGGTGGTGGTGGTGGTGGTGGTGGTGGTGAAGGTGGGTCTGGGAGGAAGAGGGCAGGTTAGGGGCTGGGGGTTGCGTGGGTGTTGGGGGAGGTGCATTCCAGCAGAGGGGTCAGCATGTCCCCAGAATGGCAACAAACACGACCTTCAAGGTCACAGATCAGGGGTTTCCCTGCCTATCACGAGGCCTTCACTGGCTCCTGGCTGCAGCTTCTGCTTCAGGACCACACAGTGGTGCTTCCCCTCTGTCGTCGTCTTACCCTTTCCCCCTTGGCCGCCGGGATGCTCAGAAGCACAGTGGTCCTCCAGCTCCTCATTCAGCTCAGGCCCTGGCGGCTGGCAGTTTGGAGGTCTTCCTGCCCCAGGGGCGGAGGGAGGACGGACACTCCACCCAGTTAGGAAACAGGAAGGGGGCACTCGCTACCTGTCAACCACAGATCTGGGGTCTGGGGGTCCACCCCTTGGCTGCCGTCCTTTGCCCTGATGCACCAGGAGACTGATGGCTTTGTCCTGAAAGTCTGAGGGGTGGTGGCATCCGTGTTGCCCACTGGTGCCCACTGGGCACCACTCTAGACCAACCCTGGAGTCCAGGGTCCTCATTCAGACCAGACACACTGGCCGTGTCTCCTTGCAAGGTGCTGGGGCGACCGTGAGAGACAGCACCTACTGAGTCCCATCTCCTTCACCCAGGCCTGGGTCACCTTTGGGCTCGGGTCCTGAATCCTCCTCTCCTGAGCCCCCTTCCGAGGCCTGCTTCTGCCTAAGCGGGTAGGAGGATGTGCTCTCAGAACCCGAGAGCAGAGTCCTCCCAGGGTCCTCTGTCGCCAGGTCTCACTGCCGTCTCCCCACTGGGCTCCCCAACCACCCTCTTTTCTGCCCCCTGGTGCTCCTCCAGGGTGGAGTAGGGGCTCTGCCCCCTTGCCCCTCAGCTCCTAAGCAATTCAAATAGTAGCTGTTCAATGAGCCTTTGCTGCCACGGCTGTGGTCCTAACCTCCTGGCTGAGCTGGGCTTCCTGGGACGGCCCCTCCTCCCCGGAGTGCAGGCTGACGGGGGGAGGTGAGACGGCAGCCTGGACTTCCCAGTGAGTGGGGGCCTGCCTGGGCAGAGATTCCAGGAGCTGGTTCCCTCTTACTTGATGCAGGAGAGTTGGGACCAGGGCTTGGGACCACCCGCCACCCCCACCCCTCCCGGGCCCCTCCCGGACTTGGAGGAGAAGCTGAGGATGTTTAATTAATTGCAATTACAATCTTCAAAGGACGTGGAGAGTTGAAAGTTGTTCCTAATTACTGTGCTGTGATGTCTGCCGGCTCCCCAAATTGATTGTGTTAGACTTTCCGATGGAGGATTAATTGAGTAGCTGCGAGGGCCTCCCCTCCCCCTCCTTTAGATAAAGTGGGTGTCGAGTGTGGGCTGAATGCCAACGGCATGGACTGGGTGTGGCCTTGGGGGCAGACGGGATGAAGAGGTCAGTGGGAGGGGACCGGGCCAAGCCTGGCTTGGGCTCTCGGGTGGTGGGACAGCTAGGCTAGCCGGCTGCTCATCCACCGCTGCCCTGGCAGGGCCCTCACTGCTCTCCCGCCCAGGGGCCCTGTCAGGCAGAACGTGCCCCCTGGCTGGTCAGCAGGTCCTGCAAGGAGACCAGAGCATTGGCGGCTGCCTGGGACTCTGCGCTCTGGAGTCCTGGGCTGGCATGGGAGAGCAGCTGCTGTCTGGGGCTGCTGCCTGTGTCTGAACCTGGCCTTCTTAGGGACGCTGGCACCCCCTGACCTGTGACACAGGGCCCAGGGACCAGGACATTCAGCGGAGTGGTCACTGGGCATGGCGGCAGGGGGCTGTCTTGACCTGGGGGCCTTCTCAGTTCTGCAGACACTGGGGTGGATGTGCCTGAGCTGAACCGCTTCCTTGCTCCATGTCTCAGCTTCCCCACCTGTAAATAGGAGGCTGGATGGAAGGCCAGGGGCCGTGGGAGGTGACGCTTGTGGCTGCGTGCCATGGACTGCGGGGATCTGTCCCGTCTTCTCAGGCACTCACTGTTCACAGACCACATTTGTTCTCTGGGGGCTCAGCAGGTTGCCCGGCGGGTGGGCACTGTTCCTGGCAGTTCCCGGGAGTCTCCTGAGACCTGAGAGGGGCAGACAGACAGAGAACAGCGGGGAGGACATGGGAAGGTATCAGCCAGTGACCAAACGTGGAGGGGAGGTGGGTGTATGAGCCTGAGGTCCGTTGGATGCAGGGCCACCTCCTGAGAGCAGGACTGGGTCAAGTCCCGGGGTGGACACTGATTCACCCTCAGGGAAGGTAGGAGCAGAGACCAGCCAGGGACCCATGGGTGCCTACGAAGGTGGCTCACAGAAGAAAGGTGTCCGAGGGGTGAGTGGGAAAGCGTGCCCCTGGGCCGTGGAGCCTCCTGGATGGACTCCCGGGACCGGCAGGGCACTCGAGCCGAATTTGCCGTCCTGACTGGAGCAGACAGCCTCTTCTTCCTCCCTCAGAGCGGCTGGTGGGTTTGAACCACTCACCTTGAGATCTGCAGCCCGACGTGTTCCTGGGTGTCCGAGACGGTGTGGTGATGGGAAGGAGGCGCCCGGGCTGGGAGGATGGTGGACTGAGTGGCTAGCTGTGATGGGGGGGGGGGTGGCCAAGGACAGAGGCAGGTTGGCTTTTTGGGCTCGAGGTGCTGGGGAGCTCACGGGTGAGGGCCACGTGGGCTGGGGGCAGCAGAGATTGGAAGGTGGAGAGGTGCTTTGGTGTGATGTGAGAGAAAGTGGCCCACAGAGGCCCCATCCCTGAGGTGGGGCTGCGGATGGGGCGGTCTGGGCATGCCCAAGGGAAGCCAGGCTGGTGTGGGCAGCCCTTAGGCTCCTTGTCTGTGCAGTGGGCCCGCTGGCACGTGGTGGGGGCAGAGGCTCCAGCCCATTACAGGCCCTCGACTAGGCTGCTGGGGGAGTGGGGAGTGCTCCCCTGGCCCCTTAATTATGGAGCGCTAACGAGCCTTGAAATTAAATTAGCAAGAGGAGCTTTTCAGCCCAGCTGAGGGGAGAGGCTGAAGCGTCAAGATGCCCAAGCCAGCCGGGGCAGGCGAGGGCCCCGAGGGGGGCTACAGGGCACTGTGCCACCTGGTGTGGGCCCATCATCCTCCATCTTCTGGTTGGGGAAACGGAGGCACACAGGACTGGCCGTGCAGACGGGGTGGCCCCATGGGCTCTGGCAGCAAATGTCTGCCCCAGGCCAGGGACAAGCCCCAGGTGCTTCTGAACCTCATGTGAAACGAGGGAGGGGCTCCACCCGGACCCCATGGGGAGGGGGAAAAGGTCAGACAGCATCTGGGCCCAGTCTTCCCAGCTGGGTGGCCAGAGCCCCGGGGCAGGGACAGCACCAGTTGTGGCCCCCAACTCTACCTGGGAAGTCTTCGGGGTTCCCCCCCCTTAGGCTATGTGTTCCAGATCCGGCGTGGGAGGCGTGGCCCCCACGCTCCAGCAATGGGCCCCCACTCTGCTCCTCAGCGGCTTCCTTCACATCCATCACGGCTAATTGCTAGCGGGAGTCTTTCCTGGGAATAAAGAGACATGAAAGATGGCTCCATTCAAGGAGCCCCAAGGTGCCTGGGCAGGGGGCTGCTGGGTGGAAGACTGTTGGCCGTCCCCGTGGTCCCTGGCCTTCCCCTTCCAGGGCCCTGAAGGCGTGTGACCAGGGGCTGCTCTGGCCTGAGCCCCCCCGGGAGACGACATGACGCGTGCATGCGCTGCGCCCACACGCTCTCAGAGCGGCTGCGAGTTTCCTTGAAACCAAGAAAGGGTGTTTCTTGTTTCCTTTTTTTGGCAACAGCAGCTGGGAAGAAGTTGACACTTCCTAAAAGCTGCCGCTTATCGCCCTGAGGAGCGGGTGAGGGGGGCATGCCTCCGAGTCTGCGACACAGCCCCACCCAGACGGTGCCGGCACTTGGGAGGGTGGTGCTTGCCTTGGCACCGGGGGCGCCAAGCAGGAGTCAGGACAGGGCTCCAGGCAGCCCCTCCTCCTGCATGTTATTGGCACACACACACACACACACATGCACACCTGGGCTTTCCTTCCTACTGGGGTTATTAGCCAGGCTGCGTGGGTGTGTTCTCACAGGCAGGAGTCGTGTCTGAGGGCGCTTCATACGACAGCGGCCGCACAGCAACACAGGCATGACAGTACAGATCCTTTGTGCCCACGTGTGCCCAGGCACTCACCTGCATGCAACCACACACGTGTGCACACCGGTGTGAGAGGACACGCGTGCAACCACAAGTGCACACATGTAGGACGTGCATCTGCATGAGGGCAGCAGTTCATGCATGTGTGCACATGTGTGCACATGTGCCGATGTGGGTAGGTTCTGCATGTGGGCACACATGTACAATGTGCTTGTGTTCCTGTGCATGCATGTGGGGGGCCACATGTTTGTGCACGTATGGCGGTGTCCCTCAGAATGTGAACTGCCCATGATCCAGGGTCTGCCCGGGGGGCAGTGGTGCAGCAGGGAGGCAGGGGAGGGGTCACCAAGGCCAGGGGAGGTCATGGGTTTTATCGCCAGTCACCAGTACAGGAACTTGGCCCCAGTGTCCCTTCCCGCTTGGTGGGCTGTGTGAGAGCCAAGAGGCCACTGCCTCTGCCCACCCGCCTTTGTCCAAGTGGAGACTCTTCACCTTGGCCAAGGGACGGGAGGAGCTGTGGGGAACTGTAGGGGCAGGGCTGGGAGGGGCAGGAGGTCTTGCCCAGCCAGGGGGCTGCCTGGCCCAGGGGGTGATGCCATGATTGGCTGCCCGGAGTACATCAGACTGCAGCCTTGGGGAGGCCACTGTGGATGGATATGAGCAGTCTTCTCTGAAAGCCCCTGCCTGCCTGTCCTCCCTTTGTGCCCCCTCCCCCACAGGTTGAGCCTTGGGAGCACCTCCCCACCCTACAGGGAGGAAGCTGGATGAGGGAGGGGGGACTGGCCTGAGAACTGCCTGTGCCTGCTGGTTTCAGATCTGCTCTGCGTCCACAGCCTGTGCATATGGCTGTGGTGGCCGTGGGGACAAGGAAGCAGGACACTGGTCCCAGGGCCCCCTCCCCAGCCCTCCCGCCCCTTCTGGTGGTTTCTCTGCATTTCTGGTCCTCTGACCCAGCAGCTTCCTGGGTGTGCACCCATGCATAGACCAGTTCAGCAACCCCCCCCCTCACCCCCACCCCATCACAGCCCCCTCCCCACCAGCCTGGCCTGACCCCTGACATCTGAGCAACCCTTCTCCTCACCTTGCTCTTGCCCTGGTCTTTGTCTCCTGCTCTTGGGGGACACTGCTTCCAGGGATCGCCCTGGGGCCCCCACATGCTGAGCTCAGGACCCCAGGCAGCTGCCCCTGTGGTACCCTGACTCTGCTCCTGTGCCCCTCAGAATGGGCTCCTGGGCACAAGGAGCAGCAGGCTGGGCGGCTTCTGAGCTTGTGGGTGAGAGCAGTTGATGGACGCCCAGGCTGCAGCGCCAGCCTTCCTGAGCAGGCCGCCAAGCGGTGGCTGGCACATGCCAATGCCAGCACGGGCGTCACTCTGCCCTGCTGCTGTGTTGGGAGGGATCCCGAGACTCAGCTGGCATGTGTGCCCTGGTGGAGCTGCGATGTCTGGGGCCGTGATGGCCTGCATCCTATGGGTGCTTGTCCTGCGTGGCCCGCAACACTGCGGCAAGGGTGGACATAGGGTGTCAGTGTACTGTCTGCTGGTGCCAGGCCCAGGGTCTCAGACAGCAGGTTCTCCAACACTTGAAAGGAAGGGAGGGAGGAGAGTGTGACTTTGAGCAGAAAAGACAATCTTGGGGACCCCCCCACCCTGGCCTGTTGAGCTCACATGACCTGGCTTTTCTGCTTCCCCAGGGAGAGGCCCTGTGGACCCATCAAGCCTTCTGCAGGCCTCGGCATCTGCCCCAGGGCTTGGGCTGCACCGCCCCCTCCTTCCTAATACTTGAGTAGCAACGGCTGGTTGCAGGCTGGTTTGCAGGCTGGTGGGCACTGTCTGAGTTCTCTGGTCCTGTAATAACAGGGGCACCCCCAGGAGGGGGCTGCAGCACATACCATTATTCTCCTCTCCTTGAGGGGGAGGGGAGCCTACAGCTGCTCTGGTCGGAAAAAGAAATATCTCCTGTCCTTTCTCACTGGTCTCCATGGGGGCCCTTGCCCCTCCCAGGTGGACCTCACTCCTCAGTAGCTGGGTTTTTTTTCTGGTGGCTTTGTATCCACCTTCTTCACTCCACAGCAAGGGTCTTAACGGACGGAGACATGGGGTCCCCAACACCCTGCAGGACGAGGCCCCCTCCAGTGCCTGGTTACAATTGGCCCTCGATCGGCCAGTATTTCCAGATTAAAGCACATAAGGGGCTCGGAAACTCAGGACATGGCCGGGAAAGAAGACACTTAACGTTTCACCTGGCTCCTTCCCTTACAACCCCCCACGCTTCCCTGAGCCTGCTGCCGAGCCCCACTCCTGACACCAGCTGTACACACACAAAATGGTGTCTGAGTGTCCTGCCTTCTCGGAGAAGGGGAGGCCAGCCTCTGCTCCCCAGGCTGACCTTCTAGGGGTGGGGCCTGGCCTGTGAGACATCCCCCCTCTGGCTGCTTTCCACCCCTCTGACACCAGCTGTCCTTGCTTCCCCCACCTCCATCCAGCATGCCCTAACTCTCTGTACTGGCCACAGGAGCGTTCCAGACCACATATGCACAGGGAGGAGCATTTGGAAAGTCACAACAGGTCCCAATTCTGGCTTGGCATCCGCTCGGGATGCAGTTCTTTGACCGGCACAGCCTCTTCTCAGCTGTGCTCAGGAGGACATGGCATGACCCTGCGGCCCACATTGGCCCTCCTCTAGCTACAGGGAATCCGTGTCCACACCAGCCCGAGGCCCACTGCCCCCAGGCAGAGGCCAGATGCCTCTACCTGTCTCCCTGCCACCCATTTTCACCCTGTTCGGACAGCAATCATCCCCTACAGCATGCCGCCATGCTCCCCGGAATGGCCCCTTTAGAACTCACAGCCACCCTCACGGTCATGGGGCCGGGGTCCTCAGGAAAGCTAGCAGGCGACAATCGTTGAAGGTGACCCTTTGCTTGTCGTCCACTGTGTCCCTTCTTGACCATGCCGGCAGGCAGGTCTCTCCGAGCCATGTGTTCCCTTTGGCCTCTGTCTCCGTGGCCCAGGAAGCCCACAGCTCTGCCTTGTGGTCCTGGTGCTGCTGCCTTCAGGCGGGTATCCCACGCGCCCTCTCCCGGTGCTCTTTGGCCTCGATGTCACAGGATTCTTCTTCCTGCTCCAGAGACCGTCCAGCTGGACGGCCAGTGGGATGGCGAACGGAGCAATCCCTTCTACTGGCGATTCCCACTCCCGGCCATTGGGTGGGAGGTGTGCCACGGATGGGCCGCATCAATCGGTTTCTCTTCACCCCAACCCACAAGCAGTGCTCTCTCTTGCCCCCGGCCTGGCCTCTGCTCTGCTGGGGAAAGGAGTGGGCAGCTCTTCAGAGCCACCCTGAAGAAGTGCCCAGGGGCACCCGACTCTGCCAGAGAGCCCCAGCCCCCAAGCACTCAGCTCTTGGCATCCGACGCAGTGTCCTTTGATCGCCAGCTCTGGGCACCCGAGCCAACAGCCTGATGTCTGAACTGCAGAATTTGGGGTTCATCAGTCGCTGAAACCACATGAGTCAGGAGAACACTACCCCCCCACCTCACCCCCCTCTGCCAGCCTGATGTAGGGCCCACAGAATTTGGAGTTGGTCACTCCCACAACTGCCTGTGCTGCTTCTGGGAAAGAAATCTCTCTCCATGTGTCTGTATCACTGTCTGTCTGATGTTGGGTGAGTGTCTCCCAGTCACGGGCCTCAGCTTCCTCATCTGTACAGTGGGGTGCCAGGAACACAGGGTGGGGGTCAGGGGTGTGCTGCTGTGGATGAGCACCCAAAGACCTCAGGCCGGGGGTGGGGAACCCGTTTTGCCTGGCTATTGGAATTCTCCAGGCAAGTCTACAGAGAACCGGTGTGCCGGGCACCTCGGTGGTGTTGAGGAGTTTCAGCTAAGGACCAGATGGTGTTTTGAACATTTTAATAAGAGCTATTTGCAGTGTTGTCGTCATATAAAAATCCTGCTTAATGAGCAGATGCATGTTGGTAGCCAGTTAAAGGCGCTCGGATGTTTTAAATATTATGTACGTTGTGTTCGTGTTAACAAACCTGATTTTTAATTACACCTTCCTCTGCTGCCTGGCTGGGCTGAGGGTAGGGGAAGGGAGAGAAATTTAGGCAAAACAAGCGTGGTTTGTCGGCAGAAGCGACAGTCCCATCTCCCTGGGATCTCCCCTTGCAGACGCGCACTGATCACACATGCACACACCAGAAACATCTTGGCAGAAGTGTGAGAGGATGCCTCCGCTCCAGCCTCCTTTGCAGTCAGACTGTGGAAGCATCCTAAGCCCTGGTCCTGGTCACACTCTGAGCCCTGATCCTGCTCATACCCTGAGCCCTGATCCTGCTCATACCCTGAGCCCTGATCCTGTTCACACCCTGAGCCCTGATCCTGCTCACACCCTGAGCCCTGGTCCTGGTCACACTCTGAGCCCTGATCCTGCTCACACCCTGAGCCCTGATCCTGCTCACACTCTGAGCCCTGATCCTGGTCACACTCTGAGCCCTGATCCTGGTCACACTCTGAGCCCTGATCCTGCTCACACCCTGAGCCCTGATCCTGGTCACACTCTGAGCCCTGGATCTGCTCACACTTGAGCCCTGATCCTGCTCACACTCTGAGCCCTGAATCTGCTCACACTCTGAGCCCTGATCCTGCTCACACTCTGAGCCCTGGATCTGCTCACACTGTGAGCCCTGATCCTGCTCACACCCTGAGCCCTGATCCTGGTCACACTCTGAGTCCTGATCCTGCTCATACACTAGCTTCTGATGTGCTTCAGACCACTTTTGTTTTGCGTGATTCTCTGTCCCTTCTCCTACCCGTAGCCTGGCCAGGTAGCAGAGGATGTCCAATGAAGAATCAGCATCCCCCTCCCCCATGAACCCAATGTGTCTCTGTGAGATGCCTTCTGTGGAAACACCAATGGGCCCTGAGCTGCCCTGACCACCGGGGTTATCTCTGAGCTCATCGTCGCAGCCACGGGGCCAGTCCAATTTCTGTGGGGGTCTTCCTGCTGCCCTCGACTGTGCCAGAGGACCTCACGCTGTCTGCTGTCTCTGCTGCAGCTACTTCACAAAGCAGACGTGGCTGCCCTGGGCCGTGCGGCCCCTCGAGCCCACCTCGTTGCTATGGGGCAGTGTGGACTGAGCTCCAGCCTGCTGCAGAGAGACAGCAGGAGTCTCCAGGCCCCGCGACCTCTGTGCTGACCACAGACAGCGGTGCAGGCGATGGGGAGGCCCACCTTACCCCCCCATCGCTCTTCTGGGGGACTGAGGACGCAGGCTCAGAAGCCTGACCCTTGAGCACTCTGTGTGTCAGAGAGGAGGCGGAGGACGTGTCTGGGTCAGAGCTGACACTGTGGTCCTTCCAACTGCTGTCCCTCCTCTCTGGTCACATGGTCTTCCTTTTCCATTTGGCTGGCCTTCTCTGGGCGCCGATCCAGCTGTCCACAGTTCCCACCAGGAAATGGAGAAGCTTCCGAGCTCCACTTCAAAAGACTCCCAGGGAAGGCCCCGATTGGCTGCTGTGAGGTCACGTGCTCACACTCCGGCGGGACCAGCTGCTGCTGCGGTGAGAGGCCAGTGCCATTGACCGCCCTACTGAAGCCATGCTTTGGGTCCATCCAGGCTCTCAGGCCACCCCTCTGTGTGGTCCTTCCTGACGTGGGATGGGGGCAGGGAGAGGCGGAGTGTGTGTCACACAAATGACAGTGACATATAGCCAAGGAGATGACGTTGCTATTTCAGGCCTGTGCTGTCACCTGCTGTCCCTGTGAAGGTCGCTGTGGAGGTAATGGACAAATGCCACTTGTGCTCATTAGGCGTCGTCTGACTGAGCTTTGCTCTCGGATAAGCCACAGGAATAAGCATGACTGCTCACGAACAACCCGTGCATCTGCCTTGTGCGGTGCTGCGATGACTCTGGGTAGGTGGGTAGGGGCTGCACGTGGCTCCCAGGCCCCGTCCTCTCTCAACTGTGGGGGGAAGGGTGAGGGAAGAGCTTATCTCTGCCGGTGGGCATCTCCCCGGCAGCGATGGGGTGGAGGAGTTCTTGGGGGAAGGTGTGTGACCCCCGTTCCCCCAAGGTGCCCATCTCAAAGTCGTCCCCCACCCCGAGCAGGCCTAGCAGGCAGTGAGGGAGGGGTCGGGCTGGTGGGCTAGGGCTGATCCTCTCCCTCCTGCCCTGCAGCTCTGATGGGCGATGCTTCGAGGCCACCTGGCCAGTGCAGCCTTCTCCAGGGCAGGGCACTCTGTAACCCCACTGTCACAGTCCTGAGACCGTGACCTCGCCGGCTGTGTGCGCCAGTCATGGAGAGGGCGCTTCCTCAGGGCTGGGGCCTGCTTCCCATGAGCATGGGTTCTCTGAGCTCTCAAGAGGACTCTTGGAGTCCGGCATCCGGCTCTTCATCTTGACCTGCGCCCTCAGCTGCCTTGCGTGCTTTGTCCACTCCGGCCGCCTCGCCTCGATGTTGACTCACTGACCATGTGGGGGTGCTGGTGTCTGCAACTGTGGGAGCCACTTCCTTGGGGCCATATGCATGCATGTGCACATACACACAGGTATGTTCATGCATATCTATTCTTTGCCATCATTACATATACAGTGAACTTACATGTCAACTCACAGCTACTGAGTCGGTGCGGACTCAGAACGGCCACCAGTGTGTGCCTGCGTGTGTGCCTGTATGCGTGCATGTGTCCGTGTGTGCCTGCATGTGTGTGTCTGTGTGTCTGCATGTGAGCGGGTGTCTGTGTGTGCCTCTGTGTGCCTGCATGTGTGCCTGCATGTGTGCCTACATGTGTGTGCCTGCATATGTGTACCTGTGTGTGCCTACATGTGTGTGCATGTGTGTTATGTGCCTGCGTGCGTGTGTGTGTGTGCCTGAGCGTCCGCGTTTGCGTATGTCTAATTAAGGCAGTGGCTCTCAACCTTCCTCAAGCTGTGACCCTTTAACACACTTCCTCAGATTGTGGTGACACCCCCACTCCCACCATAAAGCTATTTTCTTTGTGACTTCGTGTCACTTTGCTACCGTGATGAACTGTCTTGTAAATATCTGATAGGATGTATTTTCATTGTCGAAAACTGAACATAATTAAACATAACTAAAGCAGAGCAAGTCATCACAAAAACAATATGTAATTATGGGTTGGGTCACTCGGCCCCCAGGAAGGGGTCACGGCCCACAGGTTGAGCACGCCAGAATGACGGTGCTTGCAGAGATGGCAAGTTGCAGGTACCGTGGGTGGCTGGAAGAACCAGTCGGGCAGACTGTGTTCACGGAGGTTGGCAGCTGCCAGGGCAGACAGGCCTGGGGAGAAGGGCATCGTGCTGATAACGCCAAGACCTCGCGAGATGCACCAAGAGCATGGTGGCCGCCTGGGGGGTCTCCGGCACCACAGCTGTGAGGCGCGGTCAGCCTGGGCTGCGTCTTCTGTGGTTGAAAGGGCTGCTATGGGCGGAAGGGACTCGGGGCCTCTCACAGGAACCACAGGGCAATCCTGTGCATGCTCCCTCGCCTCCTGCCCTCCGCAGTCCTCCTGCCACCTGGCTGCACCCATGGCTGTTTGCTGATTGGCTGAGTGAGCGAGAGTTCTGCCAGCTCTCCCGCCAGCTCTCTGAGGGGCAGAGGCCAGGACTCTGAACCCCAGGGACTTTCTGGCCCCACCCCAATCCCTTGAACGCCCTGCTCTGTGGTGTCCATGCTGCTCCCCTTCCCTCCATGGCCTTCACTGGCCTGCAGTCTCAGTCCAGGTGTTCTTCAGGGATGCGAGGTGGGGCTCCCTGGTCCAGAGCTGGCCTCCTGCACCTGGCTGCTGGCACAGCCTGCTCTGGGATGCGCCGCCTCTCCCTGCATCCCGTAGCCATGGTGATGGCGGCTCCAGCACCGGTGTCGCCTGCCCTCAGGTCAGCTCAGCCACCTGTTGGGCTCAGGGTGTGGGGTCGGGTGGGTAGGAGTGGGGAGCTGACCAGGGTCCAGTACGACTCCTCTATTGGGGGCAGAATGAATGGAGATGGGGACAACATACATGGCCATTGGACAGTGGAACGGACACTCGCTGTGGACAGCCCCCCACCCCCACCCTCCTTCTCACGCCTCAGACTCACACCTGGGGTCACAAGGCTGGAGCCACCAACGTTGGACCCCAGGCCAGAGCAGGGAACCTTCTGCTGTAGGGGCCAGGTGAGCTGGTGTGGAGCTGCCCAGCAGGAAACAGACCATGGACGGACCTGTGGAGATCTCGCTGCCAGCTGTGGGTTGTATGGCTATGGACTGCTGGTGTGCCAGCGGCCTGTAGGGGTGTCTGAGGGCAGGAGATGGGAGCCCCAGACTCTCAGGGTGCAGTCTGTCCCTGATTCCTGGCACCATCTGGCTGCAAGACCCAGGGGCCAGAGTCGCGCAGAAGTGACCACCAAGTGTGCTCACCACCCCCATAAGTGGGCTCCGGAGGGGGCTGCTGTGGGGTCGGCTGGTGACTCACGGGCCCCCTGCTCAATGAGCAATCAGAACCAGCCCTGGTGTGACCCTGCGGCTTTGTGGCCTGTCTTAGCCCGGCGCTCTGCTGTGCTGGACCCTGCCCGACCACCGAGGACGAGCTCCCCGCAGGCCGCAGGGCAGCCGTGCCTGCCCAGGATTCTAAAGTTCTCCTTCTCCGGGGTGAGCCTGAGCCACTGCTTTCCCCACTGCAGGGTAACTCGCCCTCAACTCCCCCTCTGCACTGGGAGGGGGGGGGTCTTGGGTAAAGTGATCAGATGTCTCACTTTGGGTGGGACAGTTCCGATTTTAAACAATTTCCCCCGCATCTTGCGGTGTCTTAAAAAAAAAGTCCTGATTTTTGGAAAGAATGTACGACAAACTAGGGAGTGGTGGGAGAACGAGAAGGGAATGTACCCCCTCTTACCTTCCCCTGCCCCCCCCCACCCCCCCTGGTCAATGTTAAAATCTGGTCACTTTAGTCTTGGGAGGTGGAGGAAAGACCCCTGCCCCCCTGCAGGGTGCATCTGGCCAAGGAGTTCCCAGCGCATAAACTGTGGTGTCCTGGGGGGTCCCCAAGTCCAGGTCTCTGAGATGTGGGCAGCTGAGACAGCGCCCAGGCCTGCCTGCGCGGACCTCCAGGACTAGCAGGGCCCTGTGTCCATGGCCAGCTGAACTTGGCACTCGGTTCCGGAACAACCGCTTTATCCACAGAGAGGCGGGCATGCGACCTTGGCGATTCAGAGCGGGGTCCAGTGGTGGCGTCTCCCCGGCGCAAGCCCCGCAGCACAGCGGCCCCCAAGGATGGCTGCGGCAGCTTCCTCAGGGATCCTCCCTGCGCGCGGTGGCTGCGGCGTGGAGATCTGAGATCCCAGCCTCGGAAGCCACGGAGCGAGGTCTGCCCGTGGTCCCGCGCGCCCGTGGTCCCGCGCGCCGGCTCGTGCGTTGCAGGAACCGCCTTCTAGACGACTGGAGGCCCGCGGTCACCCCACCCTGTCTCTGTGCCACTGGCGGGCACCCCACGATGTCCCACTGTCCACCAGGCCAGTGCCCGCTTCAGAGGAGCCACACCGAGAGCCTGGAGCCAGGGCCGACTC
>PVJH01021311.1:0-38902 GCA_004026705.1 Nesogale talazaci
GAAAGCAAAAGCAATAAACTAACGAGGGGGCCCCACAGTGGCAAGAGGTAAGGGAACAGTCCATTGAGCCCGGTCCACAGTGGATCGGTGGTCAACTCCTTTCTTCTCTTCTCCGAGTCTTCTTGCAGCCACTTGGTTTTGTCTCTTACGATTCCAGATTTGTTGGCATAGAAACAGCATCTTTCCTGTAAAGCCAAACGAACCTGTCCCTATACCTGCTATTGATTACATGGCAGGAAGAGCTAAAGGGCAGTGCAACTAGGTGACCTATTTGTAAGATTAGGGACCAGTACTGCAGTGGCCTTTGGAACTGCAACACACCAAGTTATCTAGGCAGCTAATCTTGGATATGCAGGCCTCATCAGGCACTACACAAGATTTGCAAGAACAGGTAGATTTTTTAGCAGAAGTAGTATTACAAAATAGAAGAGGCTTAGACTTACTTGCTGCAGAGCAGGGAGGTATTTGTTTGGCTTTACAGGAAAGATGCTGTTTCTATGCCAACAATTCTTCTTTTTTAAGTTAAGTGTGAAAGGTTGGTTTTTTAATTAAAATATTTTATTGGGGGGCTTTTATAGCTCTTAGGACAATGCATATATCAATTATATCAAGCATATTTGTACATATGTTGCCATCATTATTTCTTCTATTTTAGTCAGGAAGTTCAATTTTATTTGGTGGATATAAATGAGACAGTGCAGGGCTACCAAGGCCTTCATGAATGCAGGGCCTGCCACTTGTCCCAGGGGCCACAATTAGGGATATATTTGACTCCACAGCTGTCTGGGATGAGGCGCTTCTCAGCCACCACAGCTTCAAACTCATTGGCATTAAACTTGGTGAAGCCCCACTTCTTGGAGATGTGAATCTTCTGGTATGCAGGGAACTTGAATTTGACTGCATCAGCCTCCACTCACATGCTCCTTGTTTTGGCTTGATGAGGAAGGGCATGATAACCTGGCCTATGTGGACACTAACCACTGTGCTTTGAGGTTTCCCAAAAGTCCCTTGTATCCCAGTTTGGAGTCCAGTTTAGGGGGAACAGAAATTAACCAGGTTCAAGGCATTGAAGAAGAGCCAAGGATTGTTTGTCTCCATGTTCTCTTAGTGCAATCTCTATAGTCCTAAAGGCTGTATAATCTATCCAGGAGACTTGCTGCTTGGAGCCAGAACTCACTGGCCCCCAGAGCATCATTATTTTCTAAGCATTTACTTTCTAATGAACCCTTGTTATAAGCTCTTCTGTTTTCCCTTCCCCCATCCTCATGTACCCTTGATAAATTATAAATTATTATTGTTTTCATATCTTATACAGAACACTGTCTCCCTTATCCCCATGGTTTCTGTTGTTCATGCCCCTGGAGGGGTGGGGTGTGAGGGTGGTTATATATTGATCATTGTGACTGGCTCCCCTTACCTCCCTTCTTTCCCCACCTTCCCTCTACCCTCCTAACAGCAATACTCACATTCTTGTTCCTAGATTCCATGTGTTGTGAGCTCTTATCTCTTATCTGTACATGTGCACATGCTCCAGTCTAGCCTGTAGTGAAAGGCTGGGGATAGTGGAGGGTGAGGAAACCTCAAAGAAGCAGAGGGATATTGTGTGTTTCATGGGTGCTATACAGCTCCCTGGTTGACTCATCCCTTCCTTGTGACCCCTTCTGTGAGGGGATGTTCCATTGTCTACAGATGGGCTTTGTGGTCTCTGCTCCAAGCCACCTCATTCTAAGCATTATGCTTTTTGTTTGTTTTGTTATGTTTAAATGAGTCTGGTACATATTGAATTGTATGCATTTTAGTTTTGTCCTGTTAGGAACAGTTATGATTTTATTATTGTTTGTTTTGAAAATTATATATGGCTAAAGAGTTGTGTGAAAGTGTCAAATTGACAGGTGATGGTATGTGGTAGTTATACAATGTGTTGTTAATATGAGATTTAAGCATGAAGGGGTAAGCTTTACCCTGTCAATCTGGTCACAGCTTAATGACCTCATTTGGAGAGGCTAAAGAGACAAATAGCTCACTGGAGGTGAGACATATGCTCACCCCCTCTGAGGCATGCTTGCTGACAAGACACATGGACCTATTCTAGAGCCCTGGAGCCGAAGGAACCACGTGGAATTCCCTGCCAGTGCTGATATGCCTCTCCCACCAGTGGATACACAAGACTTTCCACCCACTAGTCTGTGATCTTCCTGCATATTTGGTGTTACTGCATGTGTTGCATGAGTCTGAAGAGGAGTTGATAGATTGGTATCTGACATGTGAGCTAATATCAGACTTGTGGACTTCATCTGGAGTGGGTTGGGATATTTACTCAATATTTAATTGCTCTTTTATATAAAACTCTTCCATATACACATATTAGTGTCTATGAATTTGTTTCTCTAGTCTACCAGGACTAACACAGATTTCACAGGTGACAAAGGCTAATGAGCCCAGCCACACAAGCATTTGTTTTCCATTCTTACTTCATGCTCAGGGTCAGCCAGAAGCATATGAAGGACAAGGTGACAGCAGGGAATCAATTTCCCCTTTTTCCTCTCCTTTCTTCCTAATCCCACCAATAACAGTTACTTTCTCCCTTGCATTTTCTTGAATTTTTCTGTTGCTGCTGTCTCTAAACCCCTACGTCACCCTTTCTCTCCAATCTACTCCCTGTATTACCTTTATGACTTCATTTCTTACGTGCTTCCTAAGGCTGCCTTACCCATAGGTCTGCCCTGCTGTCCTCAGCCATCATAAGAGGAGATTCAGATCTTGTCCAGGGGCAGAGCATGGACAATAGAACCCTGGACCCTACATAATTCTCTCTTTCCTATGGAGCCTTCCATGGGGACTTGGAAGGAAAGAATGAAGGCAGGGAGAGCAATGAATTCCTAGACACTGGCTTCTACATACTGCTTCTGTGTCATTGAAGAAAGAGATCAGGACTGTCCTTGGATCAGCTTGTCCTAATGAAGAATAGGGAAAGAGTGGTATAGAGGGAGCACCCACTAGATCCCTCTCTGGGTGACCCCATAGAGGAAATGCCCAGAGTCTCCAAAAGGTGATGACAATGGACTGGAAGAGAGACATACCTGTTTGTGTTTCTGTGTAGATGCATTTATTTCAATGAGGCAAGCAAACTCTCATGTTCCTTGATTTTAACTTTTGGCTTGATATTTAACAGTGACCTCCTGGTATTGCTCCCCAAGTTATTATGGCTGGTAAGGGTATTCCTTTGTCTTTCACTTCTCTACCTGGTATGGAATACCACTTGAAATTTGTCTTGAATGTCTTAGCTATTGCCCAGCTTAGATGCTTGAATCTGACCCCCACTCCTCAGGAAAGTAAGAACCCATAGAGCAACGTAACAGAGGCTATAGACCATCTCCATAGTACTCAATTGGCTTCTGTGTCTCCTGGTGAATATCTCAGAGTAGTCTTCCCATTAAATTTCTAGAACCCTTTCATAATGAACTCTTTTATCGGCCTCATCCTTTATCATGACTAATCAATTCTGCATGATCTACACCAGTGACTTCCTCTTCCTCTCTCCGGGATGTTCAGGAAGATCACAAGAAGCTACCTGCCTATAGGGTGAGGGGGTGGGATCGAGCATCATTTAGAGAGGTGGGAGAGAAGGAGATAGAAGTCAAGGTTCTGAACATTGTTTTGATTTCAGTGGGGATCGGGGGAGACTCTTTGTATCTCACACCTTGAAGATTCTTGTGTTAAAATTCTTGAATCAATAAGTGCCTCTGGAACCCTGATACAAGGAGGAATGTGAGGGGTCAGATGAACCATGAACAGGTTTGTTCATTGTGGAAGGAGGCAGCAAGTCCACTTATGGGGCTATACTACTGAAAGTCTGTCCCCTTTGCTTCCTCAAAGGTATTACTGGGTCTAGATGGTGACCGGCAGAATCCACTGGGTGCCTACCATGATGAGACCTGCTTCACACTGACCATAGATCCAGGACCCAGTTTCGTGTATGTAGCAAATCCAGTGACAGCCTCAAGTCCTGTAATTTCCCTAGCCATTCCTTCAACCCTGTTCCTGTTTCACTTTTAGATGCGGCTTGTACAAATACTCCAGAAGTGACAAGAATATGAAGAAAATCCTTGTAAGTCTTTGAGGGGGAAGATGAGGTGGGACAGGAGATGGAAAGGAGTCAGTTGTAGGGACCAGGCAAGTGAGGCAGTTTCTGATCATATCTTCCTCATTTCACACAGTTATGCTCACTTATTTGCTGAAACACACAAAAAAGGAGATTGTTGACTTCCTCCTTGTGTTGCCCCAAACCCAGTTCTATCACAGCTCCTTCATGCCCTTGTGAACACCTGCTTTGTCCCTGATCCAGGCTCAGAGCACAGGCATGGGAAAGCTACTCTGCTTTTCTGTCAGCGGGAAGTTCAAGGAAGGTGAGTGTGATAGTTAAATAATCTGGTGTCTATTTGAGGATTAAGAGTATGGGGTGGATTCTAGGCTGTCAATCAGGATATAGTTAATCACTGAAATCACTTTGTGGTCTGGTCTTCCTCTGAGAATTCTGAGTAACCTGCTTTTTTCTCCTTGGAGGTGGAAAAGACTCTCTGCTCACTCTTTTGGAGACCCTTTACTGACAAGACTGACTCCCTGTGAGACATCCCTGAGGAGAGAGCCACATGGACCTTCTCTGATGCAGCTCTGGGAGCTGCAGAAACCACATGAACCTACCCTGATGCAACCCGACCTCTGGGAACTGGAGAAGTCACACCAGGGTGGAGATGCTTGCAGCACCACTGGATCCAGAGACTTTCTATCCACTGACCTGTGATCATCGTGCATTCGGTGTCATTGCATGTGTTTGGAGAGTCTGAAGAGGTGTTAGATTCATCAGCTTGGACTTGACTAGGTTGGAATGCTTTCTTAATGTACAATTACACTTTATATAAAGCTCTTTCTTATATTCATATGAGTTTCTATAAATCTGTTTCTCTAGTCTACCAAAATTAACACAATAATGTCTGTAGAGTCCCATCCTCATGTCGCTCACTGGTCTCCATCAGAGCTTTCCAGGTTTCATAGGTTCCTTCTCTGAATGATTTCTCTTTTTCCCCCCATCACTGCCCTGGTGGGAGTAGGAAGCCCAGCCTGGAGACCTGCTGCTGGATTTGAACCGCCAACCTTGTGGGCCACAGTCCTGCACACAACCACTGTGTCACCGGGTTTCAGCTCTTCTCTGAATGATTTCTATTGCTGCTTATCACACCAAAGACCAGATATTAGTGACATGGACTGTGCCCTTAAATGTCTTATGTTTTCATCCCACGCTCTACCACTGTGGTGCACTTGATTAGCTTCTCAGAATCCTTACTTGCACAATTAACCTAGTAATACCCACTTCTGGGCTGCTGTGCAAAGTGACGTAAATACACTTGAGAAGACTATAGCCTTATCATTGTCAGGTGATTATTCCTATTCTTGCCCTTCCCGGTGCTGACACCTCCCTTCTAGAATCTCAGTGGACAACTCTCCTTGTATGGCCCCCTTCAGGGTGGCATGGGACAGTAAGACCCTTGATGAGTGTGTAAAGTATGGGAACCTGAAAGGCTTTGCTCTTTGCTGTCCTTGAAGTGGAAGGAATGTGTGAGACTCGTGACTGTGTTTTCACCCACACCTTCGTTTTGACTTTGGGCACCAGTTTCAGGTTATTTTGATTGGTGTGATCCCAGAGTGAATACCTGTCCCAGACTTAAGTCAGGAATGTGGGCCTGGGGGTGGCAGTGAGTTCCTCAGGATTTCTCCCAAATTGCAGAATTTCCAAAGGTAGATTCAAGGAACTAGCATGTAAGTGGTTAAGAGCATAGGTTATCAACCTGACTCTGTCTCCCAAACAAGATCTCCAAAAGCATTAGTCTCTCATCATCTTCATCATCCTCTTCATACTCTTTTTTTATTGTTATTGTGTTGTTTATATGTTTCACCCAGTTTCTTTTTTAAAAATGACATTGTGTGTTATATCAAGTGACTACAGTGCTTATTTGAGTCAAGCAGTATTATCATTCCCCTTCTGCCTACATGTTACAGCTTACAGCCAATAATTTAATTTTATTAATAAAATAACATGGGGCATGTGATAGCAAATGACCAGAATGAGAAGTGAAGGGAGGCTTCTCCATAGAAATGACTTTGATTCCAGCTCCACGGAGCAAAGGCTACTCCCGCCACCTGAGGGCAGTGATGCCCCCCCCCAAAAAAAAGATAAGACTTTGATCTGAAACTCTATTAGCAAGAAGGAAGATGTAACAGCTAAGGCAGTGGTACTGAGCTGGGAACAAGCATGACATGTGTCAGGCACAGCTTGGATGCCTGTGTGCATTAGGAAGACAGTGTAGGAAATGAAGTCAGAGTGTTCAGAAGGGCCAGGTCACAGGAGGCTTTGTAGACCATGGTAAGGACTATGAGGTTTATTCTTCCTATAATGGATTTCATTATGGAGCTTGAAGAAAGAAAGGGGTATCACATTCTACTTTGTTAGAATGCTTTCTGTGAATGCTTTTTGAAGAGCAGATTGAAAGACAACAATAGTCAGGGCAGGGATATGAAGTAAGAAATTATTGCAATAATTCATACAGAATCATGGATAGTGAGAAAGGGACTCCACCTGAACACAGAGTCAACTAGATTTGCCAGTGGGGTGTGTCTACATGGTGAGGGATAGAGAGGAATCAAGGATGTCTCTTAAAAACTTAGTGTGAGCCAATGTGGCAAACTGATGTCTGAAATGGTTGTGGGCTTGGTTTGGTGTAAGGTCAGGGAATTGAGTTTTGTTTTTTGCTTGTCTTTTGTTTATGTAAAACAATTGTGTTTTGTTTATTTTGGTTGTGGAGCCTATTTAAAAATTCAAGATAGAGTTGGAATGTACAATTGTGAAGTCCTTGAAGAAGCTTTTGGTTATGGAAAATGGCAGTACTACAATTTAATACAATAATTTAATCAGATAATACATGTTGAGTCCACATATGAAATAGCCAAGTCTCTATCTATATTCTGAAAGCACTTTAAAGATTTAAAATCAACTCTATTGAAATATGAATTTGTTCAATATACTATTCCTATCTTAGGTGAGCAGTTTGATGAATTTAACACAATATACTCACCCATATAACCACCACAATCAATATATAGCACATTGATATGAAGGTTTTTAATATTTCTTCAGAGCCTCATCATGTTGTCAGAGAAAGAAATGCACATACAAGGGCTGAACCCCGGTGGCGTAGTGGTTGTGCGCGGGACTGCGGCCCACTGGGACGGAGGTTCAATTCCAGCAGTGGGACTGGGCCTCCTACTCCCATCACTGGAAAGTAGTGATGCCCCCCTCCAAAAAAAAAAAAGAAATGCACATACATAGAAGAGTTAGTACAAGATACAAGACAGTTAAGGATATATTTCAATGATGTGCACAGTTTATGAGGACTTTGGATTTGGAGAAGTGCATCCAGTAGAAAATACCTGGTTCAAATACAATTATAGACGGGGATCACTATCAACACAGAAGTTCAAGATAGAACAAACCCCAGCTGACTACAAGGATTTGGGTCTCTGGTGGTCATGGGAGCTACCCAGTTTTGCTCCTGGAGAGCTGCTGCTGGATTTTAACCACCAAACCCATGGGCCACAGTCCCGCACTCAACAACTACGCCACCGGGGCTCAGCCCACTACAAGGATTTCTCATTCCAATTTATCTCACCAATCAAGTGCTCACAGGTAGTCACCACTTGGTGTACAAATGTTCAGAATTATTTGGAATATTAGTATTAAAATATACATAAACCTCCCTGGACAGAACTTTTTGACATGTGAAAAGTTAGCTCTTCACTAACATATGTATAAATTCAAAAATGACCATAAATTGTATGCTTTCAGTCAGGCATATTTAAATGGCAAGCAAGAGAAATTCTAATTCACCATGACTTATAAAATTTGAAAATGCATTCTATGATATACTTTAATGTCTAGAAGTAGACTGGCCTTCAGTGTTAGTTGATTCAGTGACTCAAATGGACAAAGACAGACCCAGTCTTTCCATCTATCCATTCTGTTATCCACAGTTTTGCCTTCTTTCCAAAGCTGATATTCTCATATTCAGAAGATGGCTGCCAGGAACAAATATACCTCCTTGTTCTATCATGTAAGTCCACCCCAGAAGAGCAAAGGTCTTTTCATGCTAGCATTCCCTATAAAACTTTTCATATCTTACTGGCCTGTGTGTATTCATAGTCCAATTATGAGTTACTCACTGGGGGGAAGGATTTAAGATATTACCTTCGATTAGATTAATTGAGTCTAACCCTGGAGCCAGAAATGAAGTGAGATTCTCTAAGAAAATGATGGAATGAGAGGAAAGAGGATGCACTCTGGGAATCTGAACCTCACTGGAAAAGTTAGGCATTTTTTCTTGTATTGATAGCAAACCTCCCCCCTACAGACATCAACCCAATGCTGATCAACAACTATGAGAATGACACCCACATTACCAAAGTACTAACTCTCCTTGTTCCAATTGCGATGAGTTAAAAAACAAAATACAATACCTCATTGCTATCTATTTGATGATGACTCATGGATTATGCATATTTTCCAAGCTATACATCTTTATCAGAGAAGATAACTTTAATTTTTCTTGTTGAGTGGCTGGTGGGTTTGAAGTGTGAGCCCAATGCTTAGCAGTTCAAAGCTTACCCAACATCACCATTATGGCTCCCCCATGACTCTCCAAACCACAAAACAAAACAAACTCACTTTCATTGTGTCAATGTCAACTCCCAGTGGTTCAATAGGACAGGGTAGAACTGCTCTTGTGGGTTTGCACGATTCTTTATGGGAGTAGAGTTGCATTTTACTCTCCCAGAGTGACTGGTGGTTTTTAATTGTGTGCCTTGCAGTTATCAGTCCAATGTGTTACCATTACACCACAAGGGCTCCTTAGTTAATAAAAATAATTCAGTAACAATCTGTATGGTATGAGTGAATTGACAATTACCAAAGAACTGGAATTCTCACCTTTGCAGGAAGTTTTGGAATTTGGAGGGGTTGGGTGGGAGTGGAGAAGGTGATTGCAATTTTGGAGAAAACAAGTAAAATTTGTATAGGTAGAGTCTGATTTGATTCATTATGTAGGATATGCTAGGGTGATTTAGTTCCATTTGCATTTAATCATATTCTATGTACTTCAATGAGTATCTCTCCATAATCAAATTGAGTGATAAAAACTAAATTTCCAATGTTTCTGGTTTTTCTATCCAACTTGTATTGGTTTATATTATAAAAGATACTCTGAATTTCTGGTTAGTATCAAACTGCTCCATTTAAAGAACTGGCAAACTAATTAATTTACGCTTTCAGAATCTGATTGCAGTTAACTATCCCAGGTCTGATTTCAGAGATCATTATACATACTTATGCACAAAATTATTTAATTTTTATTTCTCAAAACCAAATAGACGTTATGGAATAAAAAATTGGTAGAAAAAAATTAGTTATGGAATAAAAAATCGGTTATGGAATAAAAAATTGGTAACATAGCACATGTATTCCACAACTTGTCTGTCAGCTTGTTGTACTCTGGTGACTTATGTGTTGCTTTGATGCTGGCAACCATGTCACTGGTATTTAAAACACTATCCAGGTGACCCAAAGAGAACAAGTGTTAGCACCGCTTACAGACTAAGAACAGACTACAGAGAAGGAAAATGCTGTCCACTTCTGAGGAATTAGTCACAGAAAACCTTATGAACAGCAGCAGAACCTTCTCAGATACTGAAAACCTCATGAAAATTGTCAGTTATAGTGCCAGAAGATGAACATCTCAGGCCAGAAGGCACTCAAAGTATGACTGAGAAAGAGTTATCTCCAACTAGTTGACCCTAATGATATGGATGGAGTAAAACTCTTGAGATATTCATTTGCTTGGTGGTGCACGTCTCAATCTAAAACATTTAGAAGTTGTCAAATATGAAATGGACGACATAAAGATCAACATCCTAGGCATTGTTGACTTAAAATGGACTGGTATTAAATCACTATTGCTAGGAATGACATATTTTAAAGGAATGGTAATGAGTCGCCATCAAAAAGACATTTCAAGATGTAGCTGGAAGAACAGTGCTATCTGTGATAGGATAATATCTATATGAATACAAGGAAAAATAATCAGTGCAACTATTATTCCAATTTACTCAATAAAGCTAGTGATGGAGAGATAGAAGAATTGTACCAATATCGTCAGTCTGAAATTGATCAAACATACAATCAGGATGCATTAGTAGTTATTGGCAATTGAAATGCAAAAGTGGAAAGCACAGAGCAAGAAATCGTAGTATTCGGAATATGTGACTTTGTGATAGAAACGAAGCTGGAGATCCCAATAGATTTTTGCAAGACTAACAATTTGTTCATAGCAGAAACCTTTTTTCAACAACACAAATAGCTACTATAAACTTCTCTAGATGAAATATACATAAATACACACAAATCAAATAGACTATATCTGTGGAAAGAGATAGGTGGGAAGAGATACAAAGCTAATCAATATCAGCTGTTAAAAGCAGGCCAAGGCCAACTGCAACAGGTCTTCAATTGCTCATATGTAAGTTCAAATTGAAGCTGACAAAAATTAAAACAACTCCACCAGAAAGAAAATAAGACCTTGAATCTATCCCACCTGAATTTTGAGAACATCTCCAGAAAAGAGTTGATGTATTCAACACTAATGACAGAAGACCTGCTATGAGGTGTTGCTCTGCACAATTCAATCTTGCATTCAGTTGAGCTCTGTTTACCCTAAGCATTGGGATTGGTACCAGGAGAAAACTTCCTGCATCAATTCTTCCAAATGTAGATCCCTGCCCAATAGATCAAAACCTGTCAAGGCGGGCTTTAAAATACTGACCATATGATGACTCTGGGTTCCTTTCCATTTTATACCCACCAAGCCAGCCTTTCCCCCAAGTTCCAATAACCACCACTTCCACAGCCCCAGGGCGGCCACTTTCTGCTTCCTCTCCCATCTGAGTATGCTAGTGCTCTGTCTAAGAGTGCACGAAATTTTGAGGTAGGGCCTCTATGTGAAGTCCTTCTGGGCTTCTATGTGAAGTCCTCTTGATATAGACCCTGTAGGATGCCATGTTGTTTTCCTGCAAGGTCAGTATCCAAGATCATCCTGGTGCTTAGTCCTTGGTATATGGTTCATGGAGGACTGGATAGAAACATATTAATAATGTCTACCCAGAAATACAAAATCTGGTCCACTGTCCCCCTAGGTTCTCCTTCCATTGGCAGGTTCTCCTTCCATTCCTGTGGAGGGCCCACTGATTTTTCCCCAGGTTTGCCTCAATGTTGCATAGTCTCAGGTGGATGATCTTCTACCTGCTCCCCCCCTTTGAAGCTGTGACCCCAGGCAACATGAGATCTCCTCTTTCAAGGCAGTTCTTGTGAAGTGTACATAAGGGAGATGATGTGTATGGTTCATGGCTGGTAGGTAGGCTTTCCCCAATTTTTTTTTTAGGAATGGTCCCTAAAATTTGCTTCATTAGTGTTTCTCCTTATAGTTGTGGACTCATACAATATTTCCCCCTTTTTGTTTGACTTATTTCACTCAGCATAATGATTTCTAGGTCCTTCCATATCACGCAGTGTTTCATGATTTTATCACTGTTTTCCAGGGATGCATAGTATTCACTTTTGTATACCAGAGATTCTTTAACCATTTTTGCACTGATGGGATTTGGGATGCTTCCAATTTCTCATTATTGTCAACTGTGCTGCTATGAAATGGGAGAGCACACCACTGCTCATGTTGTGTCTCTTCTTTATTTGGAGTATATGCCTAATAGTAGCATTTCTAGATCATGTGGGATTTGAATTCCCAGTTGCTTTCAATATTGCCATATCGTTTTCCACAGTGGTTGAGTTTATTTACAAGTTCACCAATGGTGTGTATGAGTTCCAATCTTTCCACATACTCTTCAGCATCTGTTGCCTTCTTTTTAAAAAATGTGGCCTAGTCTGGGCAGTGATGATGCATACAACTTTCCTCTAGTTCCTGAAACCTCTCCTCCCCCAACTATCATGGTCCCAACTCTACCTTACAAATCCAGATGGACTAGAGAAGGTACGCTGGTAGAGAGGAGAGCTGGAGATATGGGGAAACCAAGGCAGGTGAGCCCCTTTGGGCCAGTGATGAGATCGGGGCTGCTGGATGGGTGGAGAGAAGGTGGGGTAGAGAGACGGAACCAATGGCAAGGATCTACACATAAGCTCCTAATTGAAGGACGGACATCAAAGGAGTGGGTTGGGGGAGAGGCCGGGCAGTATACGATATGACAGAACAATAATACTTTATAAAGTATTGAGGGTTGGTGGGGAAAGGAGAGCAGGGGAAGAGGAGAGGGGATGGAAAGCCGATATCAAGGGCTCAAGGGGAAAGGTGGATGTTTGGAGAATGACAGCAGCAGCGGACATGTGAAGGTGCTTGACACAGTATGTTTATTTACGTGGAAAATGATGTATGAACCCCCAATAAATTGATTTTAATAAAAAAAGTAAAGAAAATCTCAAAAAAAAGAAAAATGTTTCCAAAGATGGAATCACAGGTTTGACAAATGTATTAAGTGTAATGAAGAGTACATTGATAGTGCTATGGTTGTTTTGGGTTTTTTTTGTTTGTTTACTTGTTTTGGGGGCCATCACTGCCCTCAGGTGGTGGGAGTAGCAGGCCCGCTATGGTTGTTTCGTAAAAACATTTAAATATATAGCTTTGCAATATATATAAATATATATATAATATATCCCTGATGGCTAGTGATTATGAGCATTTTCCACATGTTTGTTATCCACTTGTACTTCATTTTTGGTGAATTGTCCATTCAGATCTTTCTCCCATTCCCTAAGATGGTCTCTAGCATTTTTTTATTGAGCTGTTGCAGAGTTCTGTATATTTTGGAAATTAGCCCTTTGTCGGATATGTCTTGGTAAAAATTATTTCAGTATCCTGATGAATTATTTTGATGTGCACAGGGATGTAATTTCAGCATGTCCCAGATCTCTCTCTTGTCTTTTGCTGTGTGTGCCCCCGCCATTGCTCTTGGTAGTCTCATATGTATGACCTACCATAGGGCCCAAAGTTCATTCCTGTCTTCTCATCAATGATCATGAGAGCTTTGGGGGTTACATCTAGGTCTTCAATCCATTTTGAGTATGTTTTATGCATGGGAAGAGATATAAGTCTTGTTTCATTCTTCTGCATATGGAAATCCAGTTTGTCCAACACCATTTTCTAAAGGTGACCTCCTTTCTTTTCAATTGAAGCTTTTCTCTGGTTTATTTGCTATTGTTGTTGGGTGGCTTTTCTTTCTTTTTTTTCTGGGCATCACTGCCTCTGGTGGTCGTGGGCACTACCCAGCCGCCGCTGGCTTTGAACTGCCAAGCCTGCGGGCTGCAGTTCCGTACTCAACCACTTATGCCACCGGGGCTCAGCCCCGGCTTTTCATTTTTAAACTCTTTTTTTGGATATGCTTTCCAGTATATGAAATCCAGGATAGGGGGATCTATAGAGACAATAATTGGATTAATGGCTTCAAGGGGGTATGGGGGGGGTGCTTGGAAGGAAATGGGAAGCTAATAACAACGACAACTATGAGAAGGAAGAAAATGTCCTAAAATGGATTTTAATGATGATTGCACAGCTCTTTTAATATGGCTGTATTACTGAAGGATGAGATATGTAAATTATGTCAATAAAACTATTCTTAAAACTGAATGCCATCCAGTTAATTTTGACTAATTGTATCTGTTCTGGACAAAGTAGCACTGCTCCTGTCAGTTTCTAAGATGTGAAGCTTTACAGAAGTAGAAATATTTGTCCCCATCCCCACCCTGCCTGTCGTTGAAGCTAGTGGTTTCAAACTGTTGACCTTAAGCTTAGTAGCTTAATCATAACACACTACTGCACTAGGGTTCCTGAGTCAGGACTCACAGTGATCAAATCTTGTGTTTCTTGCACCATTATTACACACACATTCTACATTTTTGTGTCTGTACATTTTAGCAAAATTCTTTTTTTTTCTTTTTGGGCATCACTGCCCTCTGGTGGTCATGGGAGCTACTCAGCACCACTCCTGAGAGTCGCCGCTGGATATTTCTTTAGGAACAAAGCACACCTCTTGCAGTGTTTTCATTTATACTTCACCCTTTGAAGTACACTCGAATATAAGTCTAGTCAGAGGTCTAAAAGCAATACTGATTGATGAAGCTATTTTCTGGGAAATTTTAGCAATGCTTTATCAAGCATCTTATAGCATTGGGTGCCTTATCATCAGGCACAGTTGGGGTAATCTCCTCAAATATGGGTGAAGGGAACAATGGTTCTACTGACAATGAGCTACTAGGCAAAAGGAGTGCAATCACTACAAATGGGAAAAGATATATATGGTACTATTGTCTAACGTGATTCAATGAGATTTACTGGCTCAATATCTATCTTCCTGATTATCTGCTCATATATGCCCATCCGAAATTTCAGGTTCCCCATTTCCCCCCAATCAATGGACTTGGTTTAACATTAGATGACATCTTATATCAGGAATTCTGTTGGAGTTGTACTTCAGTTGCTTTTATGATAAGACTCTGGATTTTATTTCTGGTAATATCACGTCTGTTACGACAAGACATAAGGCACAAATGGAAACCACGTGAGCTGCGCTTCCAAAACCCTGAGCTGTTCTTTTTCTTCACTTCTCCACCTGTTGTAGGTCTTCTGCTAGGTGCCATCGAGTCGGTTCCAAACTATAGTCGCCATAGAAAGGCAGCCTGTGGCTCTGGCTGACAGTCTCATAGTCTCAGCGTCACCCCTCGGCTCTGTGTCACGCTCCTTGCCTCAGCCTTTGGCCTCTGCCCGACTTCCTTGCTCTGTTCCACAGTCTTCTTGCTGCAGTCTCTGTTCTGGGCCTCCACCACTTTCAGACAGAAGCCTCAAATGTTTTCTTGGTGACTTTTCTTCTTACGGTATTGGAATTTTTCTCTGTGCTTCTGACATGGCTTTTCTATAGAGAGGAATGGTGATGGTGGATGTGCAATTTTTGTCTTTCATCGGGCCATATCCCCAAGGAAACAAAAAGTGCAACTTGATTGACATCCTTTCCTAAGATCTATTCCACTTGAATACTGTTTATTAGCATAGCACAGGACTTCCTCCTAGAGAAGATTATAACCACAGGTCTTGAGTCCAGAATTTATAACTTATCACATAAGAAATTATGGCTGGAAAGGCCATATTAATTGACTATAGCTCAAATAGCAGCCAACTAGATTCCCTGTACTACTCATTCTGACAAAATTGCTGAAAAATTGCAAACCTAAGCCTCCATTCTCACCAGCACTTCACTGATTGGTGGTGATATTTTGGGTGTTCGCATATTCTTTAAAATGTGAGCTAAGGACTTGCTACTATATAAAGAATGGCTCCAATTTTGCTCTTCCATGTAGTGCCTCCATGATTAAAGACAAAGTCTTTTACCTCTCTAGCTTGTCACCTAGAGAACAGAAACCACAGTGTGTTAGTCCGGGTAGACTGGGTTGGGATGCTTTCTCAATGTTCCATTCCTCTTGTATATAAACCTTTCCCTTATACTCATATGCGTGTTTATGAATTTGTTTCTCTAGTCCACCCAGACTAACACACACAGAATGCACCTTTCTGGTACATTGGTAGGAATAGAGATTATCTCAATAGTTAATGTACAATGTCAATATCTGGCTCAATTCAGGTGTCCTTGGCTCTCTTAGTTCTCTTCTGGGTGGGAACCATAGCATCCATCCCACAACTCAGGTACTTCCTCTGTGTATAGAATTGCTCTTTCCTGCCCTTGACCCCTTTCCTAGCCAGTCCAGATACTATGACTTTGCAATCAACCACTGTCCTGCCTGTTCTCTCAATTCCCTTTCGTTCCACCCTCTAGGACAAATTTTAACCATGCAGCCTTCTTTTGCACAAATACCTGTGTACTATGTCAAAGTATATGCTTTTCAAAGTTGTTTCTGAAATTGTGAACAATGAATATTCTCATACTTTGTTTCTGAGCTTCTAAATTTGTATATACATTTTTTCCCTTTTTTTTTGGGGGGGGGGCATCACTACTGTCCGGTGGTGGGAGTAGGAGGGCCAGCCCCACTGCTGGAATTGAACCTCCATCCCAGTGGACCGCAGTCCCATGCACAAACACTACGCCACCGGGGCTCAGCCTGTATATCCATTTATTGACATCATTTAGACCATCTCAATGCTATATATGCACCCATAAATGTACATACCCACATGTTGTTATATAAGTGAAATTGCATTGTGAATGCAGGCTTGCATTCATTTCTTTTAAAAAATGTGTTCTATTGTGCTCTCAGTGAAGTTTAAACAGTTGTTAAAACCCCATTCAAAAACTTTGACTAAAACTGTTCTGTTACATCCTTTTCAGTGTATGAGCATTCCCGTTATTTCCTTTCTTCTTGTCCAGTTACTAATAATATAATTTACTTGTCTCCTCAGAGTCTCATCTTTATTTTACACTATTTGTTACTATTGACCATTTGGTTGCATACAGATGATTTTTTAAATATCCATTTAATTTTAATTTAAAAATTCACTGACATAAACATTTTTATAATATTAATCTATTATCTTTTATGTTTTTGTAATTTCTTTGTGAAGTCAACTTGATCAATTGAAATGAAATTTGCATAACATAAAATCAACCAGATTAATGTGAATATACCAATGGCATATAGCATATTCACAATATTATGCAACAAACAATCGTGTCTAGTGGTAAAGTATTTTCATCAACTGAAAATGAAACCTGTACCTGTTCAGCAATGATTCCCTTTGACTCTTTCCCTAGGGTCCTGGCCCCCTATCTGCTTTTACACTTATGCCTGATCTGGATATTTTATATGATTTAAATAATACAAACAGTGAGTTTATTTCTGGATTCTTTCACTTGTAACTCGAATTAAAGGATAGTGGAATTTTCCCACAATATCTGTCAATAGTGCTGATAGAGCTTTTTTTTGTTTTGCTTTTTTGATATAACTTTTTGTGTATAAGTGTTTGTTTGAGTATATTTTTCAAGTGCCATAGGTTAATACTTAGGAATATGATTATTTAGTTCTATGGCAAATTCCGTGTTTAACTTTTGAGAAACTACAAAATTGCTTTCCATAGTAGAGTCACCATTTTACATTCCTACCAGACACATCAATGGCCATACTATTCTATTTACTTAAAAATATATAGCTGAGCTATATATATTTTTTACTTAAAAAATATGGCTGAGCCCTGGTGGCATAAGTGTTTGAGTGCGGGACTGCAGCCCGCGGGCTTGGCGGTTCAAATTCAGCGGCGGCTCTCAGAAGCAGCATTGGGTGGCATCACCAGAGGCAGTGATGCCCCCCCCCAAAAAAAAATAAATATATATATATTTTATGACTATTCATTGTGAAGTTGTATTCCAGTATAGCTTTAATTTGTCCTTTATGAATAATATTGAGTATCTTTTCATGTGCTTTTTGGTCACATATTTATTGTTTTTGGAAAAAATGTCAATTCAAGTCCTGTACCAATTTTTAACTAGTCTATTAATGTTTTGTTGAGCATTAACAGTTCTTTACATATATCCTGCCCTGGTGGCACAGTGGGTTAAGTGTTGGGCTGTTAGCTGCAAGGGTGGCAATTCAAACGCACAAGCTACTCGATGAGAGAAAGATGATGAGAGAAAGATGATTGCCTGCTCCCACAAAGATCAACAATCTCAAAAATCCCAAGGGGCAGTTCTACTCTGTCTTATAGGAGCTTAATGACAGCGGGTTTGGTTTGTTAGTCTGCATCTTAAACCTTTATCTGATATAGGGTTTCAAATATTTTCTTCTATTATGTATGTTATATTTCCACTTCCGTCGCAATGCCCCTTAATGCAAAAAACTATTTCAATGAAGACTAAGTTATCTGATTTCCTTTTGAAATAATGATTTTGGTGTCATGCCTAAGAAGCTCCTGCTAATTTCAAAGTTGTGAATATTCCCCCCCCCCATATTTCCTTCTAAGAAATTTTGTTTTAGCTTGTATGTTTACATCTTTGAGCCTTTGAGCTATTTTTTCTTATGTGAGTTAGGGACGCAAGGTCATTCTTCTGCATGTGGATTCCCAGTTGTCCCAACAGCATTTATTAAGAAGATGAGCCTGGGCTGAGCCCAGGTGGCGTAGTGGTTGTGCGCGGGACTGCGGCCCACTGGGACGGAGGTTCAATTCCAGCAGTGGGGCTGGGTCTCCTACTCCCACCACTGGAGAGCAGTGATGCCCACAAAAAAAAAAAAAGAAGATGAGCCTAACAGCCCTTGTGGCACTGTGGCTATGCCGTGGGCTACTCACTTCAAGGTCGAGAGTTTAAAACCTCCAGCCACTCCAAGTGAAAAAGAAGAAGATGAACCTTTGTGCATTGAATATTTGTGGCAACCATCTTGAAAATAAATTAGATATAAATGTAAGTATTATTGACTCAATTCTATTCAATACGTTTTTATATCTATCCCTATTTTAGTACACATTATTTTGGTTGCTGTAACTTTCTGGGAAGTTTAAAAAATCTAGAAATAGAAACACTCAACCTTTTTTTGTTTTATTTTTGTCTTATTTCTCAATATTATTTTAGCTATTCGGATTCCCTTGAAATTCCCTGTTAATTTGAGGACTAACTTTTCCATGTCTGTAGAGAAGATCATTGGAATTTTGATAGAGACTGCATGGACTCTGTAGTTCACTCGGAGTAGTAATAAAATCTTAATATCAAGTCTTTCAATCCTTGAACACAGGATGCAAATTCATTTTTTAAGACAAATTTTAATTTCATTCACTACCTTTTTTTTCAGACTGAAAAGTGAGTTCTGTCTTCCTGGGATTTAAAATCTGTTTTACTCACACTTCTTTTCTCCTCTTGCTGCTTGGCAAGGTAAATCAACAATTGTATATATTCGTTGAAGAAGGGAATAGCCATTCCTTAAGCAGGTAGAGTTGAGAGTAAAGACAGGAGAGCCAGCCACTGTCACCTACTTTGAGGATGTGGTTTAGTGAGGCTTCTTCTACAGGGGGGACTCATTCTTGACCATTTTACTACTGTCTTTGTCCATCTCCAAACCTCTCATTTCGGTAAATGTAACTATAGAAGACTTTGGTTACCTTCCGCGTTGTCAGGTTAAAACTGATTTCCTAACGACACCGGCTGGAACTTCCTTAAAAAAAATTAAAGTAAGCTTAGTGAGAGTAGCTGGGAGCACCAGTAAGGAAACACTTTTGCGTTAGTTCGCTCCTCTTAGTGCAATACTTCTTTCTTTTGACTGGACCCCGCACTTGTCTGTCTAAGACCAGAAAGGACCGCAGCACACGGAGGAAGAGGCGGGGCTATGCAACGCTCCGTATCCCTCCGCCTCCAGCAAGTGGCCCCAACCTTAGGCTACATTCCAGCAGCTTGGCGGCAGTTTGGTGTTAGGACGTGGAAATCCGGAGATAAGGTAGATGTTAATTAGTCACCGTGTAAGGGTACGTGAGGTGCCTTTGAAGAGGGTAGATGGGAATGTCAAATATTTATTCATTACAGACCGTCTGATGAAGCACCTAAATCCCAGGTGCCAATCCATCTCCCCCCCCCCACCTCCGCTATCATCCCCCCCACCAAACACTTCCGTCGCCATTGTCTCCTGTCCTTTTGTTTGTCTGACTGCCTGGCTCTTATTCTGTAGGGCATGGCACCCCTTGAGGCAAGGAAATGAGAGAACTACCTCTGATCCAAGCAGAGCAGGTCAGTATGAAAACGGGCAGCAAGAAGTGTGTTCGCGGGCTATGGAAATGAATGCAGGAAACTCGACCTGGTCTTGAGGGAGGGAGAGGAGAGGGAGGAGAGGGGTTGAGTTACTAGTGACACACAAGGAGAAATTAAGAATGCTTCTTGCTCTCTTGATGTCCAGACATTCACCCCGAAAAGGCCAAACATTTTGACCATATTTTCCTTCCACTAAGGAAAGAGGTGTAGTGGCTGTTTCTAGCTTCTAGAAATGCTGGATTCTATAAGGAAGGGGATTGTTGATATCAGTGTTCAGTGTTGGGAAGCCCTAGCAGGAAGAGGCGGTAAAAAGAGGTTATAAATATTTGATAATCAAGGCCCTGTATTCAAAAAGGGCCTCACGTTCTGATTACTCATTTGACGATTTACAGTCTCTTCAGTTCTTTGCATGTGAATGCATGCATGTATGTGTACTATTCCTTAATCTGTTGTCATTTATATTTCAGTAATGATCTGTAGGGGGCAGCAGATCTGAATGTATAGGAGGAAGGGATTGTTTCAGGTTTTGTCCCCTGGGCAATGTTTGGGGACTCCTTGAGGGATGGCTGTGGTAGAGGGAAGAAACTAGAACCATTTGGGGGTTAGGACAAGAGCAAAACAATACAAAGACCAAATCTACTGCCATTGATTTGATTCCAACATGCTGTGATTCTTTCTATCTGGGGTTTCGGAGAGTGTTTGACTGCTGTGCAGACGACCCACACCAACCAAATTTGTGGTTATGAGCTCAATGACTAATGCACAGCTCCATCTAAGGGGTCTAGAAGAAGCCCCAACTCTTCACTTTCTTAATATGTTCTTTCCTTACCCCACTATGCTACAGGAATTGGTAAACTGGAACAGAAAGGATACCTAGAAATCTAGATGAAATTTAGAAACTGTCCTGTTCACGCTTTACCCTGGCTTATTCTGTGATGCGCCTGGGAATTCCATCTCTCCTAACTTCACCATCACCTTGAGAGAAAAGGATGTTTGAGTTTGTATATCTTTCTCCCTTAGAGTGCGTCATGGCTTGGAACCACTAGCCTGTCATTGACAGCAGTAAAGGAGGTAGAATGTGATAGACCTCTATTCAGAGAGGCTCTGTGTCCTAGATACCAGGTTCTTAACCGTGGACTCAATGTATTCTGTGTCTCCAACGATATACGTTTCTGTGTGTAAACCTTTTTCCTAGGTTTTTGGAACACTCGTTGTGAAGGTTTATAGGTAACAACCTGACTTGAAACTGGAAGATAAAGAAGAGAACATTGCCCTCTATCTTTTAGGGTAGGTGTGAGTGTAGAGGAACAGAAAATGATTAAGTTAAGGCAATTCTTTCTCTTTCATTTTACCAACTTTCCAATACCCTTGTCAGGCTCTCCTTATTTTAGATGGAAAATTTGGTAAGTTTTGGGGTATAGAATGTTAACACCTGCCTCCCCTGCATATCATATGGTTTATCTGCTTCCATGTTTCACGCCAGCCCAATTCTTAGTTAGGATAATACTAAAACTCTCCTTGAAAAGGGAAAGGTGAAAAAAAAAACAAAAAAAAAGAAAAGAAAAGGGAAAGGTGGGTGATAAAGAGAAGGAAAAACAATTCTGAAGCAGGTCAAGCCAAGCTTTATATAGGAAGACAAATTTTATCTGTTTTTTTCTCTTGTTTGTCCCTAGGTCTGCCTATAGGTCTACTGCAGTACTTGTTGCTACTAGCAACAAGGAAAGGAGAACAAACTTATTCCAGATCAGTACAGGTAGGTATGAATGTGATCACTGTTGAAGTACACTATAGGATGAAGTGGTAGAGCTCTGATTGGGTTCCTACTCACACCAAACCCAATTCTATTGAGTCAGTTTCACCTCACAGCTACCAATGCACAAGGTTTTCAGGGCTATAAATCTTTACAGGACCAAAAAGCCTCATCCTTTCCCCATGGAATGGCCGGTTCATCTGCTTACCCTACAGCACCACCAGAACTCCTTGATTGGGCCGAACAGGGGTTAAAATCCAGCCTAGAAATCTTCAAATTCCCTCATTCCCATCCTCCCTATGTCTTTTTGGTGCTCAAAAAGGAATTTGGTATCACCCGAATGCATAGGGAGTCAGTGACATGAGAGGTAAGGGCGATTGTGCTAATTATCTACCTTTTTCACCTAGAATTGAATCTCCACTCTCTGTCATCTCTCTGTGGTAATATACACAGACAGGCCAAACCAGAAGATAGTATAAAACCCCTGTCTCCTTCCTCAACCTCTAGGTCTAACTTCAGTGGCTGATCTGGTGACTTTGAAGTGGCTGAAGAGGACCGTCCTCCACAGGCCTGCACCCAGACACAGCCATCCTTTCCTACCCTGAGTGAGCTTCCTCTGCACATTGTCTATATCATTGGCAGAACCAATTGTTTGGAAAGGAGTTGAAGGACTACTAAGCTTTGTATGAAAACACCAGCCTGGGACTGATCTCCAGTCAAGGCTGAAGCTGGGGTGGGGTTACTTAACGTGGCCTTGTCTTTTATTTCAGTCATGACAAGGGCTAGAAGACGGGCTGGACTCCAGGACAGTTCCAAAGCCAGAGCCAAGTCTAAGACTCAGGACAAGACAGTGAGTGTGACAAAACTCCAAACAGAATCAGTGACTCGGGCCAAGTCTAGTGATGGAGCAGTGTCCAAGACACAGAGAATCGCCCAAACTGAGGCTTTGGCTGTGGCAAGGGAAGTGAGCAAAAAGAAAGGTATGGTTAAGACCAATGTCATAGTTGAGGATGATACAAAAACAGTGACAGAACACAGAGTAGTCCCCCAAGCAAAGTCAAAGGCAGTGCCTGGCTCCAGTGATGGTGCCATTATTCATTCTAAAGTCAAGGCGGATGCTGGCAATGAAATCAATATTAGTTCATGTGTGAAAGCTGCTGATATGTCCAGTATTGGGTCCAGATCCCAGATAAGGGAAGAGGCAAGTATTAAACTCAGGCTTGCTAGCAAAGCAAACATTACAGTCAAATCCAATGATACGGATGAAGAAAATGTCTGTTCCTGGTTATGGACTGAAAAAGAATGTAGTGTAGGGTCCTGGTCCTGGTCTGAAGAGGCCCCTCTACAAGTTTATAATCCCGCACCAAAGATCAACGACAAGCCTGAGCTCACACCCCAGAGTGAACTTACTATACTAAGGCAAAAGGCAGCAGTAACGTGGTTAAGGGCCAGATACAGTGTCTTAGTCCCAGTTAATGTTGGAAAGCAATTCTTGCCCCCAGAAGGGAATTGGACCCTAATTGAAACCTTGATTGAAACTCCTCTGGGAATAAAGCTTCTGACCAAGATCTTACCCTATAGTGGGCCTTACTTCCAGACCTTAGCTGAGGTAAGACATCAGATTAGGTTTGGGGAAAAGTATGGGCCCAATCCAAAGAACTGTCGCTGCAAAACCTATAGCTTTAGCTTGGAGCCTGAAGAGTTTGAGAGACTCGTTGCTTTACTTAAGTTAACTAAGGATCCTTTCATTCATGAGATTGCTACAATGGTAATGGGTGTCAGCCCTGCTTATCCATTTACCCAAGAAATAATTCATGATATAGGTATTAACGTTATGGTTGAAAGCCTTATCACTAATCCTAACGTTAAAGAACACCCTAGAGCTCTAAATATGGCAGATGACAGCTCCGAGTCTTATGAAGCATCACAAATGAGAGCATCATATGTAAATCAAATATGCAAGGATATAATCTCTTCTCCTTTGAACTCCAGTGTGCAGCTTTCTGGACTAAAAATGTTAGTGCACCTGAGTTTGAAATTTCCAGATCACTGTACAATCATCAAGTACATTCCAGATATCCTTTCCTTGTTGAACAATGGAAATACTATGACACAATTTTTTATTTTGAAAGTGTTTTCTTACTTGTCTAAAAATCGAGCCAATATCAGAGTATTGATCAGTGCTGAAGTACTGTCATCTTTGGTTGCACTTTTCAATAAGAATGAGTCAAAGTTCAGTATTCTTGCTATCATAGAGACATTTGAGAATATAAATTACCAGTTCAAACAGGGGGTAAAGCTCTTTACCAAGGAACAGTTCACTAAGGATGAACTTATTTCCATATTTCAGGAAGCAAAAGTGTTTTCTCAGAAACTTCAAGACTTAGCAGAGCACAATGATCCTGAAGTGAGAGATAAAATTGCACAATTAATACTCAAACTCTGAAGAGCCATACAATATCACAAACTCAAAAACTTTTGGTTTTCAAATATGAACCCAATATGCATTTGATTATAAATTCAATACTTATGTTATCTGTGTTGATGGACAGCGTCAATTTTATTATAGATATCAAATGATCTCAAGAGTGTGAACATCTGTTGATTTTATTTTGCTACCTAATTTTATTGCCTGGCATATATTGAGATATTTTAGTAGCTTTATAACATAATCTCATAATGAAACAATTTGCCTTCAGTAAGCTATGTATGTGAGTTTTATATTGACATGAGTGTATTCATTTGAGACTTGGTTTATATATTGTTAATAAATTTTTGTGCTAAAACTGGTGAAAACCTTGTCATCTTTTTTTTTAGTTGAGAGTCTAGTCAAAGAAAAGGCACAAATAAGGGGATAACTAGCCCTGTCTGCATCTACTGTTTGTACAGCAAGGCTCCATATTGACAGTTTTGACATGTTCAAGTAATATAATCACTTTGCACACAAAAGGAGGACTATGCTAACAATTAAGAGTCCCATGTGACAGGGCTCCAGGTGAGAACTGAGCCATGTAATCTGTATAGCTCTACAAAAGGGGAAAGAACATAAGGAAACAGAACACAACTGTTTTCATCCCAATATGACAGTCCCCTTTTGTGTTGGGAACGTTGTTTTGTGTTTTTATTTTGGTTAAATCTCAGTTCCACTGGGATGAGCTTCGGTAGCATAGTGTGGCCGACTGGCTTGGAGGTTCAAATTCAGCAGCAGCAAGGCTGGGCCTCCCACTCCTACCAGAGGGCAGTGATGCCTAATAAATAAATAAATAAATAAATTACAGCTAAAAAAATCTCAGTTCTACCACAGTCACATGATTTCAAATTACTTTAGAAAACTAATTAGAAAGAAATTCCCCTAACTCCATTAATTTATTATATGCAGAGTTCACAGATTTGACTTCATATTGGCTACCATAGGTCCTCTTGTTTACACTTCTCTTAAGCGAGGTTCTTGATGAGGTTTTGATTTGGAATGGCAGCATATAGATTGTGATCTAGGGGACATTTTTGCACTTCTTTATTCCTTATACTTTGCTGTCATTTTATTCACCGTCATTGCCCCAAATTAGAAAATACAAATATAAGGATCAGTGTACACTTCTGCTCTTTTATTTAAATTCTACAATTCCTTCTCTGTATTTGGAAAAAGGGCTTAACTTAAAAACTAAACATGGGGCTGAGCCCTGGTGACGTAAGTGGTTGAGTGCAGGACTGCGGCCCGCAGGCTTGGCAGTTCAAATCCAGCAGCAGCTCTCAGGAGCAGCGCTGGGTACCGCCCACAACCACCAGAGGGCAGTGATGCCCCCCCCCCAAAAAAAAAAGAAAAGAAATAAAAATCTCAACATGATATCATGTAACCCTGGTTTAATTTCTATTATGGTCATGTCGGGATTTATATTTTATATATCTTGTGCATTAGAGTTTTGAAATGTACAGCTAAGTGTAGATGATTATGAGATTTTTTATAATTTATTTTTTAATTCACAGAACTCCTCTAACTGGTAATTCCAGTTGTGTGCACAACTCTCGGCATTGTCCAGACCTTTGAAAACACAGTTTCTTAAATGCCCTGGAGAGAACACACATGACCAATTAATGGCTATGAAATTTTCCACTTTAGCAAAAGAGAAAAGTGAATGGAGGTGTATGTGTCTGTGTTTTGTGTGCAAGCAAAATTTAAATTATCCTTAGTGTGTGCTTGCAGTCAAACATTTATTGCTGACCTTTTCTTATTGCTTTCCTTCTTAAGAAAGGAATTTGTCAAGCCTATGTTGTATAACCCTGATGGAATAGTGGGTAGCATGTTGGACTGCTAATGGCAAGGTCCACAGTTTGGAGCCACTGCACCAGAGAAAGATGATGCTTCCTTCTCCTGTAAAGACTCAGTGTGAGAAACCCACAGGGAAGCAATTCTACTCTGTCTTGTAAGTGCAAACAACTCGATGGCAATGAGTTTGTATTTTTGTTTTGTTTTATGTATTAGGAAGGCAAATCCAGTTGCTACATATCTAAAATGTTGATGTCTGTGAATGAAAATCAGCATGTGGGTTCCTCATTTTCTTACAGCTCAACTGGATTATTAGCAGCAACTGGCCCTTTATCTGACCCCTCCCCCATTTTAAAAGAGAATCCCTCAATGGGAGATAATCTATAAAATACAGTGAGATCCTTAAATACATCTTTGCACTCTTTAGTGCCTCTGCTTTTCATTTTACATGCCTCCATGTGTCTGGCATCCAAACCATACTGGATTATTTGCTATTTCTTTGTTACGTTATGCACTTTTCTACTTTTGTGCCTTTCCCCATTCTTTCTTTCATCCTAAAGTGTTCTAATGGTTTCATGACAATGGGAAAGCTACTTACTCTTTTAGATTCAGCTCTAAAACCTTTTACACGTTCAATGATTTCAAATGATTTTGAGACACTATTCATATCATAATAATTAATGATGATATGACTGAAAAGGGATGATGGTTTAAAAATTGAACCTGATGATCATTCTGCAGTAATATTGTTTTTATTAAAGAGAAATAAATTCAAAATCTATAAAATCTCAATTTATGTTGATGATATTGAGGATGATGAAGTCAATCATCTTTGCACCATGGAATCATTCTTTAGTAAAGCATGAATTGGACTAAGACCTAGAATTAGAATATCAAAATGGAAGAACACACTCAACATATTTTCAACTGAGAACTCAAGAAAAAATCCCAGCATCAAGTTGCAATACTGAAAATTTCTATGGGCCGCAAGAATCAAAAAAAGATGGAAAGAATACACAGAGTTACTACACCAAAAAGAACTAGTCAACATTCCACCATTTCAGAAAGTAGCACATGAGCTGGAACCAATGGTGCTGAAGGAAGATGCTCAAGCTGCACTGAAGGCATTAGCTAAAAGAAAGACTCCAGGCATTGATATAATAGCAATTGAAATGCTTCGACAAACTGTTGAAGCACTCAGTCTTCTATACCTGGAATTTAAGAAGATATCTAGAGGCTGACAGGAAGAGATCTATACTTGTACCATTCCAAAGTAAAATGACCCAACAAAATGTTTAAATTATAGAACAATATCAGTACCACATGCAAGTAAGATTTGGCTGAAGATCATCCAAAAAGGTTGTAACAAGGCCAGAGGCTTAGGCTGTATTCAGAATAGGGGCGGAAGAAGGGATATCAATACTGGTGTCAGAAGGATCCTGGCTCATATCAGAGAATACCAGAAAGATGTCTACTTGTGTTTCATTGACTATGCAAAGGCATTCAAGTGTTTGGATCTGAACAAACTATGGATTACCGAGAGAAGAATGGAAATTTCACAACACGTCATTGCGTTTAGAATGTGTGCATGGATCAAGAGGCGGGTGTGCAAGTAGAACAAGGGAATACTGCATGGTTTAAAATCAGGAAACGTGTGAGACAGAGTTGTATCCTCTCAGCATACTTTTTCAAACTGTAACTTGAGCAAATATTCAGAGAAGCAGGCTTATATAAAGAAGAATGTGGCATCAAACTTTGAGAAAGGTTTATTAGCAACCTATCATGCAGAGGAAACCTTGCTTGCTAAAAGTGAGCAGTACTTGAAAGCCTTGCTGACAAAGATCAAGACTTGCAGCCTTGAATATGGTTTACAACTCAATGAAACAAAAATTAAAATTTCACAGTTGGACCAATAGGTTATAACGATAAATGGAGAAAATATTGAATTTGTCAAGGGTTTTGTCTTCCTAGGATCTGCAATGCTTATGGAAACAGCAACCAAGAGATCAAAAGACACATTGAGTAAATATGCTTCGCTAGAGCTCTTTAGAGTATTGAAAAGCAAGGGCGTTACTTGAGAATTATGATGTGCCTGATTAAAGTCAAGGTATTTTCAAATTATCTCATATGCATGTGAAAGTTAGACATAGAATAAAGAGGAATAGCGCTGAGCCCCCATGGCGTAGTGGTTGTGTGTGGGACTGCGGCCCACTGGGATGGAGGTTCAATTCCAGCAGCGACACCACAGGAGCAAAGGCTGGGCCTCCTACTCCCACCACCAGAGGGCAGTGATGCCCAAAAAACAAACAACAGCAACAACAACAAAAGAATAAAGAGGAACAAAAAATAGTTGATTCATTTGAATTGTGGTGCTGGAGAAGAGTATTGAAAGTACCATGGACTGCGAGAAGCACAATGTGCCAGAGTGCATGCTTCTTAGAGACAAGGATCATGAAATCTCATCTTACATATTTTGGACATACTTCCAGGAGAGATCAGTCCCTGGAGAAGGATATCATGCTTGGTAAAGTGGAGGGCAGTGAAAAAGGGGAAGGCCCTCACGGAGATGAATTGACACTTTGGCCACTGCAGTGGGTTCACACATAGCAATAATTGTGAAGATGGCACAAGACGGGGCAGTACGTGTTTCTGTTATGCATAAGGTCACTTTGGGTCAGAATCCACTTGATGACACTTAACAACAACAATATTGAGGACTTGGCTAGTGATAATGTTTTGTTTTGATTTGTTTTTTTGTTTTTCCCTCTGATTAAAAAAAAATTTTTAACCAGGGAGACAAGCACACAGAACTCTAAGAAAGAAATTGAAAAACAAGAAAATGGTTATAAGTGTAAACATATGGTCTGGTCTCCAGATGTCAGAACTTCAGTCTATGCTTCAGCACACTATGATTGCGCTAATATGGTCCTAACTAATGCAGATGTTAAATTAAGAATTTTCTGCTAGTAAGTAAGAAGCCCCGATGGTATAGTAGTTAAGTGGTGGGCCACTAACAGCTGAGTCAGCAGTTTGAAACAATTAGCACCTCCAGGGAAGAAAGGCAGGTCTTCAACTCCTATAAAAGGCTTTAGTCTGAAAAATCACAGAAGCCCTATAGAACAGGGTTGTGCTCACTTTGGCAGCACATATACTAAAATTGGAACGATATAGAGAAGATCAGCATGACCCTTGCGCAAGATGTCACACACATTCCATATTTTTCAGAAAATCCATTTCCCAGTCATGAAAATGTATGGTGCTCATCATGGAAACACTTATTTATAGTCACCAACAATAGAGAATAAAAATGGCATTTGATAACTGCAAAAAAAAAAAAAAGGACGGGATCATTATAAGTTGGCATCTACTCAATGGCAGTAAGGTACCAATAAGCTTTCATTCTCCAGGAGGGATTTAACTCAAATTAAGATTAAGCAACTGAAGAAATGCCTTGCTCACTGATGCATCTTAAATGGGAAACTCTTGGCCAGTGATAAGGATTCCTCCATTACTGAGCCAAGGTCAAGTACAAAAGAACATAAGTTACTAGATGGAGGTGGGGAGGGATGCCCCTGAACCCTCAGTGTTACTAAAAAAACAGGTTTCCTGATTCCTGGAGGCCATAAATCTTTATGGGGGCAGAAAGCTTCATTTTTCTTCTACAGAACCATTGGTGGATTTGAACTGCTGACCCTGCCATCAGCAACCCAGTGGGTGCCCTCATTATATCATCAAGGCTTCTCTTCAAAATCAATCTGGTTTGGGTGAAGAGGGAAACAAGAGGAAATGACTAAAATGATGTGCTTCTTTTATTACTCTCTTGTTAAAGTAGTGTTATCTTCCAGTATACCAAGTGTAGAGACTTTTCTGATTTATATAAGTTTATGAATGTTTTTATATATGTATTATTTATAAATATTGAGATATTTGATCTTTAAAAGATAATCTAGGGCTGAGCCCCTGTGGCATAGTGGTTGTGCGTGGGACTGCGGCCCACTGGGATGGAGGTTCAATTCCAGCAGTGGGGCTGGGCCTCCTACTCCCACCACCGGAGAGCAGTGATGCCCCCCAAAAATGATAATCTAGGTGGACAACCATACTTAGTGAAAAGCTTGATAATTATTGCCTTCTTCTTTTCTCCTCACTCTAAAAAATATTCCTATATCTTCATTAGGCAAAATAATAATTTTTCTTTAGGGAACTGTTGTAACCACCCTATGAAGATAGAATAGAATGTGACACACACACACACACACACACGCACACACACACACCAAGAAGGCATGAAAAGTTTTATTACTCAAATACTGAGGCTTTCTGAGGGTAGTAGGATGGTTCCCAAGCAAGTCCAAAGGTAACTTAGGAGACGGGGCAGGGGGTTTTATGGGTTAGAAAATCGGGCCAGGTGAAAGGTTCCTGTGGGTGCATTGATCTTTCCACCAGTGCCAAGGAGGGAGCATCCAACCTTTCTTATCAGCTTACGCAGATATGGAACATATAAGTAAGAGAAAGAGGTGAAGTTTAAATACTATCAAGGGTCAAACATTAAGAATGGAGTTATCTTTATTATGTTGTTGTTGTTCCTAAGTGTTCTTGATTGCTAGGCGATTCCTACTCAGAGCGAGTCTTTGCACAACAGAACAAAATGCTTCCTGGTCCTGTACCATTTTTGAGATTATTTTTGCAGCCACTGTTTTAATCCACCATGTTGAGGGTATTTATTACTCCCCCCTTTCTCTCCACTTTACCAAGCAGTCCTTCTGGGATGGGTCTCTCCTGATAAGATGTCCAAAGTACCTGTAATGAAGTCTTGCCATCCTTCCTTCTAAATAGTGTTCTGGATATACTTCTTCCAAGACAGATTTGTTTGTTCTTTGACAGTCCATGGTTCTTTGAATACTCTGCACAAGTAGCATAATTCAAATACATCGATTCTTCTTTGGTCTTCCTTATTCAATGTTCAACTTTTACACACACACTTTCATCCTCAAAGTAACAGCCTTACTTTTCAAAAAGTAGAAAGCATATGCCTATACTTCCATTTATAAAGTGAGGATATAAGCCAATTTGGGTTGCTCTAATTACTCTGGGAAGCTTAGTTTTGTTATAACATCTTGGTCTCAAAAACTTAATCTGTAAGCATAGCCTACAATTTCAGGGTTGCATTAAGTAAATGGTACGGGCATCCTGAGGGGACCTAATTGTTGACTCTATTAAATCAGTAATACAGTTGATGATCAATAGAGAATATACATTGGATTTGTTCAATTTGCTGCCTGCTGCTGTTGAGTTCAATGTTTTTCACATAGTGACCCCACGTGAGAGAGCAGAACTGTCTCAGAAGGTTTTCTGAACTCGAACCTTTACAATAGCAGATCACCAGGTCTTTTTCTGACAGAAATTCTGAATGTATTCAAACAAACAACGTTTCTGTTATCGGGCAAGCATTCTAACAATTGCACCCCCAGAGCACCTGAAAAATTGGACCATGCTGCAAACAACACCACCAGGTGAGTGGAAAATAATTTTCAACATGTGGAAAATACTTTCAAATCTTATATATGATAAGGATATAGCATGCAACCAAATAAAGAACTTTTACCATCTAATGACAAGGCAAATAGAAGAAGACCCTGGTAATGAACAATATCCCTTCCTACATCTTCAAGTCAAAGTTGTAGTTAAGTCAGAACATTGCTAATGGTTCTTATTTAGCCTTACTTTTGTACAAGAAAAGGCTTCGAACCTCTTGAGTTATATAAAAGTTGCACATGCAGCATATGACGCTGCTTGTGATGAAACATTTGTGTGATTGAACCAAAAGTAGGCATTGGTCCAATCAGTTCAAACTGAGGAGAAACAAAACATAAAAACCAAAACCAAGGGCTGAGCCCCAGTGGCGTAGTGGTTGAGTGCGGGACTGTGGCCCACTGGCTTGGTGGTTCAAATCCAGCAGCAGCAAGGCTGGGTAGCTCCCATGACCACCAGAGGGCAGTGATGCCCCCCCCCCCAAAAAAAAACCAAAATCAAACGCACACTTTATCAAGTCTATTTCAACTCATAGGGACCCTAAAGAACAGGGCAGAACTACCCTGGCGGGTTTCTGAGACTGTCGCTCTTTTCTGGAGTATAACGCTTCATCTTCCTTGAGGAGCAGCTCATAGTTTCAAACTGCTGACCTTGTGGATAGCAGCCTAATTGTTAGGTTTCTGGGATGGTTTGCCTCAGGTCTTGCTTCTCAACACTGAAAGAATTCATGTGGCCAAAGCACCTTTGCAATCCAAGTCACTTTTATGAGGGAAAGGGGAGTTTCAGGTATTACAGTCTCAAGTAATATATGCTATCTCTGCAATACGTGCAGGCCGTGTGAAGTGGGAACCAGGCAAGAGTTCAGGACTGAAGGTGTCCACTTCAGAGGAGCATGTAAAAGCCAGCATGTGGAGTCAAGAGCAGGAAATGCCAAGAGAGTCAAGAGAACAAGTGGACCCTCGGGTTCTGCCTTTATTCTCCTCCTGTGTTACTGGCAAGGGGTGGGGGAGGCAGTGTTTGAAGGGAGTAACCGAACGTATTGGCTGAGCTTAGGTGCACCTGTGTGACATCACCTCGTTGGTGCCTAGATCTTTCCCCATGGGTGTCTGATGGGTATGTGACCTCCCGGTGTGTGACCTCCCTGCAACCCCTTTATGGTGGCCCTGCCAGGGGAGTTCCATTAAAGCAGGCATTGGGGGTGACAACCCCTTTATCCCTAATCTAGCTTCCTCTCACTAGGCCACCAGGGCTCCCCAAATAACTTAAAAAGACAAGCATGTCAAGACACTTGTAACCCAGGAACTTCCTGTATACCATTCTTTTAAATGTACAACAGATTTTGGTAGACATTTGGTTAAAAAGGTGTTGAAATGACGTGTAAGCACATAAAAAGGCAGTGGGTAAGAAATACGAATTAAAATCACATGGTAATATATAGCACTTCACATCCAGTGCAGGGGACTATTGTCAAAAACCGTTCGGCAGTTCTAGTAGGCAGTTTGGGTTCCTTCCTTTTTCCAAATTTGTTTTTTCATAGTGTTTGCCCTCAATTATAATTTAACCTACAATTAACATTTTAACCTAATAATATTGAAGTTTGAAACAGTAGCATGTTAGTTTCAATTGTTAGTGTCAAATTGTTCCTTTTATGATGCTATCATTATAAATTATGCCTGCAGCCACTTAAGCTGACCGTCCTCCTCCTTGTGGGGACCGGTGTGCACTGGCTGCAAACAGCAAGCCTCCCGAGTAGTGTATGCAGTCTCTTGTCCTATAGAGGCTGCCCTAAGGGACCATGGAGACAAATAACTGTTTCCTGCTCTTCGATGACTCGGACCTGGCCAATTTCTGCTCTCCCTAAACTAGGCTCCAAATGGGGATGCCAGGTGCTTTTGGGAAACCTCAAGGCACGGTGGCTAGAGTCCACCTAAGTCAAGTTATCAACCACACCAAGCTTCAAAACAAGAGCAGGTGACTGAGACCTTATACAAGGCCAAGTCCAAGTTCCCTGGGTGCCTGAAGATCCACATCTCCAAGAAGTGGGGCTTCAACAAGTTTAATGCCGATGAGTTTGAGGACATGGTGACTGAGAAGCGCCTCATGCCGATGGTTGTGGAGTCCAGTACAGCCCTCACCATAGCCCCTGGGACCAGAGGTGGGCCTGCATTCTTGACAGCCTGGATAGTCCTGTGCTGTCTCACTTGTACCCACCACATAAAATTGACCTTCCCAATTAAAAGAAAGAAAATAAATAAATAAATAATGTTTTTGTATACTGCATGCCAATTAGAAAATTATAAATATTACTATATACATTTATTCTCCCCCCCAAAAAAAATTTAGCAGGTTTATTTTTACTTGTTATAAAGTTGAACTGCTGAAATGTATTCACTGAAACATTTTGATTTGCATTAATGATTAATGTCCCGCATTATATTAAAAATTCATTCACACATACATGAAAATGGAAAAGCTGCCAATGTCTGATTGCTATTCTCTATTTTTCCATTCGCAATTATATACTTGGGTAGCTTTTGACTCTAGGGAATAAAACAAAAACAAAAACGAATGGTTGAGGGGCTGAGCCCTGGTGATGTAGTGGTTGTGTGTGAGACTGCGGCCCACAGGGTTGGCGGTTCAAATCCAGCAGCAGCTCTCCAGGAGGAAGACTGGGCTTCCTACTCCCACTAGAGGGCAGTGATGCCCCCTCCAAAAGGAATGATTCAGAACTACCAATAGCATGAAAAGGTAATCTTTTGTTTGTTTGCTTATTTATTTATTTTAAGAATGAAATGTTGTCCATCATAGTGGATTCTTTTTTATTTTATTTTATTTTATTTTTATTTTTTAGGCATCACTGCCCTGGTGGTGGGAGTAGGAGGCCCAGTCTTTGCTCCTGTGAGCGGGAATTGAACCTCCATCCCAGTGGGCCACAGTCCCGCGCACAACCACTATGCCGCCGGGGCTCAGCCCCATAGTGGATTCTTGAGCACATTCTCCATGTACATGGCATGCTAACTGGATGTCTTATGCCATAATTGTTACATGTTTGGTATGGATAGCACACAGGTCTGTTTCTTCAAATTGGCCAACCACAAAGACCTCCCTGGCCTCCTGCAAAACACCAATAGCTGCCCTCTGGAAGCTCAGGTCTTTGAAAGTCCTAAACCGTGTCTCGCACTCTACATTAGAAGGGAAGTGTGGGAACCAGAAGTTGCCTGTAATGGTGAGGTTCCTTTACCACCACCTCCCTTCCAGTAGAGGATGCACTTGAGGGAGAACTTTTGTAGCCCGCTGTGTCCTGGGTGCTTTATAGCTGATAGGTTTGCAAGGCTGTCTGAGAGGTAGGAGCCATAGTAGCAACACTGTCTCATTCCCCAGTCCCTCCCCGCCTTCACCCTTCTTTAGTTGGAGCTCTGCAACACAGGCTGGCATTAGAGAACAAAGACAGTGCTTATACATTTGTCTCTTTAATAGTGGAGAAGGGGGAGGAATTATTAGCTCCAAATTAAATAATATACTTTTATTTGTCGATATAAACTCACTGCTATTGAGTTGCTTCTGGCTCAAAGTGACCCTATATAGGGCTTCTGAGGTGTAAATCTTCATAGATATAAAAGTTTTTTAAAATTCATTTTGTTCTTTTAGAAAATTTACACAGCAAAGTATGCATCAATTTGGCAATTTCTACATGTACATTTCATTGACATTGGGTTCACTCTTCAAGTTGTGCTATGCTCCCTCTTCTTTTCCTTCTCCATTAACATCAACTCACTAAGGTTCTTATCTAAGATTCTCAATCACTGTTATCAATTTCATCCCATATAGATCACTCTTTTATTTTAAAAAATATTTTTACTGGGGGCTCTTACAGCTCTTATAACAACCACATCATTTGCATCAAACACATCTGTACATATGTTGTCCTCATTTTCAAAACATTTTCTTTCGACTTGAGCCCCTGGTGTCAGCGCATTTTTTTTCCTCCCTCTCCCTTCCCACCCTCATGAACCGTTAATAACTTATAAAATATTATTTTCATATTTTATAATGACAGCTGTCTCTCTTCACCCACATTTCTGTTGGTCATCCCCCTGTAGTGGGGGTGTTAGTCTGGGTAGACTAGAAAAAAAAATTCATAGACATGCATAGGTGTATAAGAAAAAAATTTAAGGCTGGGCCCCGGTGGCGCAGTGGTTGTGCACGGGACTGTGGCCCACTGGGATGGAGGCTCGATTCCAGCTCCATGGAGCAAAGGCTGGGCCTCTTATGCCCACCACCTGAGGGCAGTGATGCCCCCCCAAAAAAAATTTTAAATGAGCTGATACCAAGGGCTCAAGTAGAAAGTGTTTTGAGAATTATGATGGCAACAAATGTACAAATATACTTGACACAATGGATGCATATATGGATTGTGATAAGAATTGTATGAGCCCTAATATAAAGATGTTAAAAAATAAGTAATTATACACAAAAGAGCAGTTGAATGTTGACGAGCCATCCTAGTCCAGTCCAGAATGAAGTCAATAAATCTCATATTAACCCATATGTCTGATATCAATATACAAAGTCCACTTCAAACTTGTGAAACATATGCAATGACACTGAATGCAGGACGACCACAGGCCAATGGGTGCAAAGTCTCATGGCTCCAGTGACTGAGGAAGCATCTCAGGAGTGGGAGGGGTCTCCATGTGGCTCCTCACGTTCCAGCGCACAGGACTATCAGCATAGTGCCATGTGGTCTTGTCAGTAGAGCACCTCTCAGGGAGTGAGCAGAGAGAGAGTCTCTCCCAACTACAAGGAGGAAAACCAGGAATTCCCAGAATTCTCAGGGGAAGGCCATACCCACACAGAGACCTCATTGGCTATGACCTGATTGGCAGACTAGATTCTCCTCCTTCACTCTTAATCCTCTCAAGTCCAAAGTGACACCAGATTATGTAACTACCTTGGGGCAGTGGGGGTGGGGGGCGGCAATTATACATTGAAGATTGTGATCGGTTTCTCCTTTCTACCCCACCTTCCCTATACCATCGTGGTAGCACGACTCCCATTATGGTTTCTGAATGGGTTATCTGTCCTGGATTCCGTGTGTCAAGAGCTATTATATATACCAGTATGCATGCTCTGATCTAACCAGCTTTGTAAAGTAGAATTGGGGTCATGATAGTAGTGAGGAAGAAGCATTAAAGAACTAGAGAAATGTTGTATACATATATATATATATATATATATTTCTTTAATATTTTTGGGGGGGCATCACTGCCTCTGGTGGTTGTGGGCACTACCCAGTGCTGCTCCTGAAAGCCGCCACTGGATTTGAACCATCAAACCCGTGGGTAGCAGTCCCGCACTCAACCACTTATGCCACCGGGGCTCAGCCCAAAATGTATATTTTGTCATTGCTAGACTGCACTCTGGATGGCTCTTCCATTTCTTTTGACTCTTCTGTGAGGATTCTCCATTCTGGCCCCCTTCCACCCCTGCCCCATCTCTTCTGATGTCTTACACCTGATCCCATTGACACCTTATTATTGCACAGGCTGATGTGCTCCTTCCATGTGGGTTTTGTTACTTCCATGCTAGACATCTTCAAGCCTTTAAGATCTCAGATGCTATATCTTTTAATAGCAAGGCACCATCAGCTTTCTTCACTACATTTGCTTATGCACTCATTTTATCTACAGCAATTGTGTCAGTAAGGTGATCACTCACAGAATGCCAGGTTGTCCACTGAGGGAGTATTTGAGTAGAAGTCCAGAGTTCATCTGCTACCTTAATATTTAATATATATTTACATAGATCCTTGTATGTATCATTATGCATAAATATATTTACATATATATGTGCCTATATTTTTACTTCTATACATGCCATTTGCCTCCTAGTTCTTTCTTGTACTTCTTTTTACTTTCCTCTTGTAACATATCATGTTTGACCTTCATTCAGTTTTCAGTAATTCCTCTTGGTTATATTGCACTTGATAAAGCCCCACCAGGTATGCCCTCCTCGCCATCAATTTTTAGATCACTTGTTCTTAAAAGAGTATAATACTCAAATTAGGCATCTTTTGCTAGCTAAGATAAATTACCGTTTGGATTTCAAGAAAACTTTAGGTGATTAAAACAGTCTGGCACAAAAGGAAAACGGGCCAATAGGACAGAACTAGGAGCCAGTATTAAATCCATCCACTTATAGACAACTAATCTTTGATAAAGGGCTGAAACACAGTAATCGCGGAAGAGATAATACTGGCAAAATCGGACATCTTCTTGCAGAAGAATGAAATAGGGCCCTATCTCCACCTTATCAAAAAAAATCAATAAAAAGACCTAAATGTAAAGCTTAGGACCATAAAAATCATCAATGAGAAAATAGATACAAACTTAGAGACCTTAATTATGAAGCATAATAAAAAATACACAACAGAAGACAAACTAGATGACTGAGACCTTAAAAAAATTAGTCATTTATATACATCAAAGCATTTCACTAAAGAATTAAAAGAGACCCCATACACTCGGGGAAATTTTTTGGCAATGATATACCAGACAACAGATTAATCTCTAAAACTTATAGCAAACTTTAACAAGAAAAATACAAATCATGCACAGAAGACATGAGCAGAAACTTCACCAAACAAAACAGTCAACAAGCATATGAAGAAATAGTCATAATCATTAGCCATCTGAGAGATGCAAATCAAAACTATAACAAAATATAACCTCATCCCAGCATCAGTAGTAAACTTCAAAAACAGAAAACAACAAATGGAAACAAGGTTGCAGAGAGTTGTGAATCCTTACACATTATTGAGGAAACTGTAAAATGCTGCAAACTCTGGGGAAATTGGTGTGGTGCTTTCTCTAAGAGTTGGGAATAGAAGTACAATATGACCCAGAAATCTCTCTCCTTAGTGTATATCCTACAAAATAAGAGCTTCAATATAAATAGATGCATGTACACATTTGTTCATCACAGTGCTAATCACAATAGCAAAAAGATGTAAACAACAATCTATGGAAGAACAGATCAATAAATTTTGGTACATATTCACAGGGGAATACTACCCATTAAAGGGTAATATTGACTCTGTGAGGCATCACAATATATAGATGAATCCAGGGAACATTATGCTGAGTGACATTTATTAATCACAAAAGGACAAATATTATATGATATACCTATTGCAAAAAAGTCAAGGAGAGGATTTTCACATTATAGAAACAATCTTTGGGGCTGAGCCCTGGTGGTGTAGTGGTTGTGTGCGGGACTGCGGCCCACTGGGATGGAGGTTCAATTCCAGCTCCACGGAGCAAAGGCTGGACCACCTACTCCCACCACCAGAGGGCAGTGATGCCCCAAAAAAACAAAATACAAAAAAAGAAACAATCTTTGGTGGTTGACAAGGGTTGGAAGGGAGGGATAGCCATGGTCTAGAGCATAGATTTGTCAATGGACAAAAA